>BPLR01012391.1:0-54241 GCA_021605095.1 Caerostris extrusa | reverse complement strand
CCATTACTCAAACAACAACCTTTTGGGAAATTCCAATGGAACACGACACTGCCATCTGTCAGACGAGAACAACTATTTTCTCTTCATATCACTTCATTTTGAAGCTTTCAGAAATAACCATGAAGGTAAAAAAGGGAAAACTAAATTGTAAAAAATGTACAAAAAACATTTATTTTTTACTATGACACTTAAAAGTAGTTGCACAGGAAATACGTGAATAGTTACGATGAATGTTTTAAAAATTGTTTTCTCGATTTTCTTCATAACACTCGTGACTTTAACTTCGATTCTTCTATAGTAGACGAGTCGAAATTGCATTCTAAAAACTTCTATTTCTCCTTCAGCGTTGGCTAGGATGGAAACTGTCTCGTTTCTAAGAAGCTCTAAAAATAAAAAAAGAACATTTATTTTCAGCAATAAATAATACTTACGTGGAAAAATATGCATATACATTTTTCATGCTGAAAAGATATTATTTAAATAGTGAAAAGTATTTAATTTGAACAAGTTACAAATTGTATTTTTTGATGATCAAATACCTCCGATTTTTCAATTCCTTCTTATTAGCTCACACTCTCCCTATATATATCTTGTTCAAATTTTCAATTGTTAATAAAATACTTTTTATTTATCCATTCAAGTTCAAATACATTTTTTGAAACTTGTAGTGGAGGACACTAGATGTTAATACAGTTTTTTCAAATATTAATTCATTAATTAAATTTACTAATTAATTTTAGTAGATTTAAGCGCAATGTATCTCACCAATAGATAGCTCCAGATAAACATAAAAATATGAATGAAAATTATTTACAAGGGACTCTCTCCCGCAATATAGTGAAAAAAAGTAGGAATTGACTTATAAATATATATTACTTGTTTTATCTTTTAGAAAATTATTAAATATTCTTTACTATATTTATTTTGTAAATTTCAAGCAAAAATGTATAATATTTAATCCTGTTTAAAAATATATATGTAAAAGAGAAATATTAAATCATGTTGTCTTCTTTTCTTATACTTTATTGCTATCTTAAAAAAGAAAAATATTTAAACATAAAACAATTATTGGATTTAATTTTGTTACGTAGAAAAGCGAATAAATTCATAGCTTGAAAAAACAAGCAAACTAAATAGATTAAAAAAAGATAATCATAAAAATTCCAGATTTAAAGTAAACATTAGTATACAAAATCATATCACACTTCATTATTTTAGATGTCGCATTTCCTTATCCACGAAAATAAATATAGCTTTCATACAGAATAGAAGCTCCCCCATAGCACTCTGACCCCACCATAAAAATGATTGCGAAGTCAGTGAAAAATATAAGTTCTTTCAAGCTTTTATGCTTTTTTGGTTGACGGAAAGAAAAAATATATTTTCTTGATTTTTATGCATGGTGCGCGAAATATGTGCTTCATCACGCTCCCCTATTTGTGGATGTCGGACTCGAAAACAGCCAGATTGTTTCGGGATTTATGCCGTCTATTTCATGGCTCCTCCAACTCCGTGGAAGTACGCGTGACATAAATTCAAATTTGTGACTCGATAATAGAAAGGCTACCATTGTGGCCTTCCAAGATTGCGAAAAACAAAGCACTCGATATCTTCCATCGACACCAGACGTTTTTTTAGTTTGTGTGTTGAGAATTCGGGATTTAGTTTTCGTGTTCTATTTGGATGTTCGTATGCTTTTCTATTGTGGACACAGATACAGATGGATTCACTGTTCCCTGCTTCTAGTTGAATACTTTTATTTTGGAATAAGTTTATATAGTTTTATTTCATGTTCTGTTTTCAAAGACATTATATTACTTTTTGAGTTTTTAGAAAGTAGAAATCTCCCCTTGAGATTACTTTTTAAGAATTCTCGTCTCAGAGATAAAGATAAAGATAAAAATATATATATCAAAAAGTTATTGTTTTAATTATATGTTATTTAATTTGTGCAAAGTCCTTTAATTTCGAGATTTACATTTGTTGCAGTTATTGTATTCATTCCACTTCCTGATCGACAGCAAACATTTATAATCCAATTCTACGAATCCCGTGTGTTCTCAAACAAATAAAAGCGGCCTAATGGCCAATTGGCTAATGCTCAGGCCGTTGGTACCACAGGGGTTTAAGATAGAATCCTAGTTGTGGTATGGATGTTTGTTAGTGGTTTGAAATCCACGTTAAACTGTAAGGTCCTTGGTCCAATTAACCCAAAGTTTTCACAAAATGACCACAGAGCTACAAACCAAATAATTTTCTAATGTGTTGGACATGTCTCAATTATTTAAAACGTTTTTATGTATAATGTTTTTTTTTTTTTTTGGTATATTTTTATTTTTTCCAAACCAGTTGGAATAATAATGATTAAAAGTACAGAAACTATTATAAAGGTCATAATAAAACAATAATAAATTAAACCGCCTGATGAAATACGCAGCAATAGTTATAATAAAATATGTGGAAATAAAATAAAAAATGAAAGTGTAAAACAATTTTCGGATTTTATGTTGTAATGTAGAAAAGCGAATAAATTCATAAATTAAAAAAAAAAAAAAAAGAATAAATAGATTAAATAAAAAGCTAATACTCATAAATATTCAAGATTTAAGGTACACATTAGTATAAAAATCATATACACTTCATTATTTTTAGATGTCGCGTTTCTTTATCCATGAAAAGAAACATGGCTTTCATACAGAATCGAAGATCACCCACAAAACTCTGACCCCACCAAAAATGATTTCAGAAGTCAGTGAAAAATATAAGTTCTATTCAGGCTTTTATACTTTTTGGCTGAAGAAGAAATGAAAAAAAATACTTTTCTCGATTTTTTCTGCATGGTGCGCAAAATATGTACTTCAACTCACGCCCTCCCTCTTTGTGGATGTCGACTCGAAAACAGCCAGATTGTTTCGGGGATTCATGCCGTGTATTTCACGGCTCCTCCAACTCTGCGAAGGTACGTGACAGAAATTCAAATTTGTGACTCCATAATAGAAAGGCCCTGTTGCGGAATTCGAAGATTGAGAAAAATAAAGCACTCGATATCTTCCATCGACACCACACGTTTTCTTAGTTTTTGTGTGTTGAGAAATCTGGATTTAGTTTTGTGTCTATTTGGATGTTTTTTTTTTTATTGTGGATAGAAGTGCAGCTGCATCCACTATTTTAAGTTGAAAATTTTATTTTGGATAAACGCATATAGTTTTCTTTCATGTTTTTTTCACATTATATTGCTGCGAGTTTTTCTTCTGTGCCTAAATAATTTTAAAAGTAGTCTTGTAGGAGAAATAAGAATATATATCGTTAGTTTAATTATATTTTCTTAATTATAAACTCCCAAATTAATTTTAATTACATTTATTCTCATATAACTGAAATCTGTTGCTGTTATTATGTTGCTCTATTGCTGTTAAAACAATTTTTGGATTTAATTTGTAATCTAAAAATGCGAATAAATTCATAAAAAAAAAAATAGATTAAAAAAAAACGTAATGCTCATAAAATTAAGATATAAAGTGTATATTAGTATAAATATACACTTCATTATTTTAAATGTCGCATTTCTTTATCCATGAAAAAAAATACAGCTTTCATACAGAAGACTCTGCCCCCCCAAAAATTGATTCAGAAGCCAGTGAAAAATATAAGTACTTTTCAGGCTTTTATGCTTTTTATTGAAGCAAAATATATATATATATATATATATATATATATATTTTCTCGGGATTTTCGCAATGCACGGTGCGCGAAATATGTGCTTCAGATGACGCTTTCCCTATTTTGGATGTCGATTCGAAAACAGCCAGATTGTTTCGGGGATTTATGTCGTATATTTCACGGCTCCTCCAACTCTGCGAAGGTACGTGACAGAAATTCAAATTTGTGACTCCATAATAGAAAGGCACTATTGCGGCCTCTGAAGATTGCGCCAAAAGCACTCGATATTCAATATATAGATGTTTTCTTAGTTTTGTGTGTCGAGAAATATGATTTAGTTTTGTGTCTATTTGGATGTTCGTATGTTTTTTATTGGGGACCTTGCATACAGATGGATTCACTATTCCCCGTTTTTGAAATTTGAACATACTCTTATTTTCTGATAAACTTATAATGTTTTCTTCATAAGTTTTGATTTCAAATTATATTGCTGTTGGGCTTGTTCCTTTAATAATTTAAAAAGAGTATATATCGCTATTTTAATTACATCTTTTCAAAATTTTATCTCCAACTTAATTCGACTATTTGGCGTTTGTTTCAGTTGTTGTTATTTCTTTTCCAATTTTGATGGACAGCAACACATATGAATCGAAGATCCATGAATCCGTGTGTGCGTTTCTCCCAAACAATGAAGCGGCCTGCCTAATGGGCAATTGGCCAGCACTCTGGTTTTTACCACAGGCTTCAAATCCTTAGCGATGGTGCATGGATGTTCTGTTAGTGCTCGGAATACACGTGAAATCGCGTAGGTCCCGGTCTGAGTGGCTTAAAAGTGTGCAAACAATGACCGTAGAGACAGAAAACCAAAAACCAAACAATGAAAACCCTCTCCAGGACTTCGCTACACTTCTAATTGTCTTTTTCCTGGCAATCAATATATGAACTAGGAGTGGCTGGAAAGCCAGCACAGCATTTCTGGAAGAAAAAGCTGGCGTTCTGTAGGAGCGTTTATGATGTTGATGACATGAAGATGGGCGCTGCGGAACGCGCGAAAGAACAGTCTGTTCGGATCTACTACCTGTCCCAATTAAAGTCGTACTGGAGTCGAGCTGGCACTTCCATTCCACTGGATGTACATGAACCTTTGTCCAAAATTAGTTGATGTCTACTTTGACCTTAAGGGCGTGCTCCGAGAGAGAGAGGCAACTACATCATCAGTAAGGAAACTCATAAGGCCTGCTCTTGGACCAGCCGTGTTACCTGCAATCTCGTTGCCGTGGGCACCTTCATGTGACGGAAGTCACTGAAAATATAATTATGATGAACCCTCGCCACAACCCAAAAGCTGAAAAATATTCACCGCCTAGCTCCATTACACCATGTTTCCACCATTCACACAGTTGCTGAATAGAGATTTGCCGCCCGCCACTCAGAATCCAAATGTCTGTATTGATACCGTCATTGGCGTGGCGTTATGAGCTATATGAGTTCTTGCTGAAAAAGCTGCAATCTATTTCGGTTTAGATTAAAGCTTTAAATTAATTTACTATCGTGGATAATAGAGACACTACTGCCGTGCTCTTCAAGCGATTTCCTTATGAAAACACTCAATACCTATCCTCGACGCCAGGTGTTTTCTAAGTTATGAAATTTGGATTTAGTTTTTGATCTATCTCGTGTACTGTAGGTAAGATACAGATGCAGATGGATTCTGTGCCAGTTCAGTTAAAAATGAAATTAATATTACAAAATTCACTCTATATATAAAACTATTATGTTACATTGGTCAGAAATCATAAATATATAATATTAAAACATTTTTTCTGTTATTTAGTATTAAATATTTGGTTTATTTTCAGATATCTTAAAGGTTGCACTAGTAATTTATTCATTAATTAAAGACGAGAAAATAAGATAAAGTTTACTTTTTGATAGATACGCCTTTAAAATTTAAGTTAATGTAACTGTCTGTGTTTAGAATATAAATTCTTTTTAATTCCTTTTTCTTATTCCTTTATATTAATTTATACACAAACTAAATTTGTGCCAAATTATATAAGTGAAACGTGATGACCGAAAATAATGCTTTTTTAATATATCTTGTTAAGCCGCATTTAAGAAAATATTTCATTTTCTTTTAATAATCTTAAGAACGATGCTGAAAATAATTACTTTAAAATGTCACCACAAATAGCTTATTTAAAAAATAATAATTTCTTACGAGTTTAATAGCGAAATACTTTTTGAGATAAGCATTTCACATTAAACGTTTTTGAACGATTAAATCGCTACTTTAAGTCTCTAGTTTTTGTAATTTAGATGCGTGGTGTGATATTTAGCAATAAAAATTAAAAATAATGTTTTTACGCATCCGGGAGTTAAATCACCGCTTCTTAAACATTTTCCTCTTTTATTAGTTAAACAGTTTGAAATTTCAGTAATGAGGATACATAATATAATCATGCTCTAATTACAAAGTACGGTTTATTTAACAATTACAGGGAGATTAAAGAGCCCCTTCACTATTACTTTTCCTTTAAAAAGAGGAAAACTCTACGAAATTTCCCTCATTCGTACACGTTTCTGGAGAGGAAAACGCATTAACGATTCAGAGGCGGATACGGTTACTGAACAACCAGACATGAGGGAAAAATAACATAAGCAGCAGCGAAGCCTCCACTTGGGAACATATTCACGTTCGGATAAATGAAATTTGATTTTTGGATAGAAATTCCTCAAATGATCTCTACCGCTTTGAAAACCCTCATTTCCCTGTTCCCCATTTTGTTTTAGTGCCAGAACATCGTTGCCTAGCTCTTTCCTTTCAATATCTCGACACCAAATAAGCTTGATGGAAATTTATCTTTTTCCATTCATGGAAAGAAAGGGCTATAAAAATAGTCTCACTCAGAACAGTCGCACACTAGAACTTCACTCCAAGAATAGGCGACTGAGGCTTCTTTTTCCATTCCTTTTAGAATTCCATTCTTGTGGTTGGTCCTACAAAAAGTGGAAGAATTTATATTAGTAAAGAGGATTAGAATAGCGTATAAATGAATAAATCAGTTTGAGTAAATCATGTTTATAAAACAATAAAGGGAGTTTAGAGCACTTTTTTCTAAACATTCCATTATGATACAATGGGTATTTTAAATTTGCAAAAATAATTATTTAAAACTACATATTTGTTGTCCTTCAATAACAGTACCATAAATCAAATGCTATTTAAATCCACAATGCATTTAATTTTAATTGGTGACTTTACATCTCTTTTGCCAGCGATAAGAGTTTCATATTTTGTAGTTAAAAAATACTTCAGTGATAATGTGATGGCCTATCTTTTCATTTAAAAATGTGGATACAATTTAAAAATCTTCTCATTAATGCATTGGTTTAAAAAAGTTATTGCTAAATTAATATTTCTACCGGAGACCTTCGAACAAAAAACCGTAGGATTGTAAAAGATTTTAAGGTTTTTAACAAATGTACAAATTATACACACTTCAGAAAGTTTACTTCCGAATTAGTCAGTTAAGTTTAGCAAATTTTTCACCCTAATTTTGGTAAATTGAGGAAGCCTTGTGGGCGACATAAACATAAACATTAAACATTTTGAAGTTAATAATGCTTTTGAACATTTAAAAATTAGGTTATATTATTTATTTGCAGAACAAAATTGTTTGGCGGAGAGTACTTTGGACTTATGAATTTGAGGGAAGTCTTTCTTATTTCAACTCTTATTAGCGATGCCAATTGGAAGCTCCATGTCTTGTAGAAAAATAGGTATGATAAATGTATATTAGTATGCCTCTTCTGACTTCAGCATCTGAAATCCATGATGCTATTCTAAACTAAAATTCGTCTAAATTCGCCTCAAAATAAAGTGACACAATGTTGGTGTAGTGTGGCAGATCTTCCATGATGCAGCCTGAGTAACGTTAAATCTTCTACGTATATGTCATTGTAATGACTAATGACCCATTTAAAGTGACCAACCTATTATTTACAATATAACTTTTATTTATCTTTCTTCACATCGTTCGTTTTCCTGAATTTAGTTGTTTAATTCAATGGTTTCAGTACATTTGATTTTTTACAACAATTTACATTAAAAGTAAAGTTCCTGCATCTATCATTTTATAAGATTTTTTACCTTATATAAATTTTCTTACAAGACATTTGTGCGGATTGGATGTAGATAGATTTGTGCATCTATCTACATCAATCTGCGAGACAAGCAGATATGTTTACTATAGATTAAATTGTTGTTCCACCCAGCCATCTGTACATTTTTCGCTTGCTATATGCATTTCACCATAAATTTATATGTATTTCATAACATAGTAACCCTTAATCAACGAAATTTTGATTTAACCTGTATTTGTTTTTTTTCCCATATTCATTTTTTTTCTTTCCAACGTTTACAATTATTACGAATAATATTGCACAACTATTTATGTTTATTATTTTTCATTAATCATAGCAAAATGTTTCTTACAATACAGGAATGTCTTATTATAACATACTTTTTGGCCCAGAGGTGAAATAATCTTTCCACTTCCAGTACTTTCCGAACATTTCAGCGTCGTGAAGAGTCTGCAAGTTCTTTTAGGTGTCTTGTGTCCGGCAGTCCTATGCAGAAGATGGCACTGAGCAGCATTAGGCTTCCGAACACTGTCATTGGCAGAAAAGGATAGTCTTCGGCCTATCAGATGAGAGGATACAGTTTCATCAAAATATTATTTATATCAATTTACTGTGAAAAAAACCATATATTAATTTTTTCAAAATTCAATCAACTAATTGGTTAAACATGCCCTATTTGAATGAACAAATTTAAAAAGTAGAAAGACTCATAGTTATTCGAATATTAAAAAAAAAACACAAACTTAAGTGAACCATTTCTTCGAAAAATAGAGCTTATTCTTTTGAAAAAATGAGAAATGAAACATGAGATTGAAAAAGACTGGGTCAACAAAACATTTTTATATAAGACAATGAAATATGGAGACAAAGGAATATATAATACATAAATTAAATTGTGTGCAGTAATTATGCATTATTACATTGTTTTCCAATTTTAAATGTTAAATGTTTTTAAAATTTTTTAAAAAATTAAAGGATATTTACACTGCAGATTTTTTTCATTTTAGTCTTTCGCACTTATATTGGACAGCAAGACAATATAGCTGATGGGCCCACGCTGGGTATAAGATAAAAGAAACACAATTTTAAATTTTACAAGCAATTAAAAGGTATCAATAATTTTATTGAATCTTTCTTATAGAATATTTATATTATCTTTAAATATTTTATATGCATTTTCTTATAATTAAATCAGATACTGAATCTAATACATTTATTGTTCAAAATGTTCTATGAATTTTTCAAATGAAATTTTCTTAATAGAAGAAATAGAGGAGAAATACCTTTATTAATATCAAAAATGCTAAAGTTTCAAATTCCAAATATAAGAAAGGAAGAAAACCTAGAAGTCATTTGGGAACAGATATTCATTTTGTTTTCATGAGTGAGAAATATTCTGTAGACACAGTTCATTTTGTTTTCTGTAGAAATAGTATCACAGTAGGAGTCATAGATATTCATTCTGTAGACATAGAATTTCAAATTTCGTTTTCTGTAGTTAAAGATTATACGTTAACCTATGTCTGCAAACAATGTCACCAATGTCTTTGTTTCAATCAATGATAGATAAATATTTAGACACTATTGTTACAAATTTTAAATTTATTGGATTGAATAGTATTTTTTAAATTTAAACTTTTGCCAATAAAATTTTGATTGATATTTCAATAAGAGTTGATATGTGACATTTCATGCCTTATATAGATAAAAAAAACTTTAACTACATTTTTATTTAAACTTCGTCAAGAGATATTTTCATTTTTATAATATTGAATTATTTATATTCTTGATTCGTAACCATGCTTCCTCTTACCCACTGGCAAGAGCGTCCCCTGTGGCGTTCAGGAGAAATGGTCAGTTGGCCTATAGACTGTCACCCGGAGAAGAAGTATATTTCGTGCATCCTGCCCGTAACTTTTTTTCCGATTATTACATGAAAAATTCGTACTCCATTTGTTCAACTTAGTAACCTAACCTATTTTGTTTTGTATTGACTGCTAACCTTAACCAATTTTATACTGTGTATTAGGTAAAATTTGTACTTGTAACCATGCTTTCTTCCACGTACTGCAAGAGCTCCCCCCTCCTGTGGCGTTCAGGAGAAATGGTCGCCTCGAAACGATAGGCCTCGAAACTCTTACCCGAGAAGAAGTACTGCGCAACAGGTTCCCACTGAGAAACGTTTAAATTACAGTCTCTCACAGCGATAGGAAATATATTTAGAAAAATTCTGTGTATTTGTCGGCCTATAGATTCTCAACTGAGGAGGAAGTATATTTCACACATCCCACAAACCTCAGTATCGGGTTTCGGCCTAGAAATGGAATCCTTCCATGAATATATAATTATTTGTCTTTAAAATGTGTTAAATATTGTATGTCTCTAATTGTATGTGTGTGATGTTTGTGCGTGTATAAACAAAGTTGCGATTTGTCTAATCTGTGCCTCAAGTATCTCACCCTGCCACACAGTCCAACCTGTACACTACATATAAAAATAACTCATTGCCAATAATTTCTTTAATTAAAAGCTTATATTTTTTCTGTTTTCGTTTGTAAATATTTTTTATTAATTAACTAAATAGTAATTCGTGTCTTATATGTGTCACTTTTGTAAAGTTACAACTCATAAAACTAAATAAGAAAAAAAAAATCGTGAATTATATTTAATTTATAGTTTTTTTAAATATTTTATCACAGTATTTTTTGTAATTAGTTTCATTCATAATTAGATGTTGATAATCAAAAAGTAAAAAGTTAATCAGTGCCAATTTAAACAAAAACTTGTTTTGCAACATCCTGTAAAAACTACTTTTATGTTATTTTTACAATTTTCCTCAAAATAAAAATATAAATTTAAATATTACAAAAATAAAAAAATTAAAAGTCTGGGATATTTTTCGTTCTAAATATTTTATGCTAAATTTAATAATAACAAATGTTTCATATTTGTAAAACTTAAATTGACTTTCTTTTACAGTTGAAAAACATATTTTATCGCTTCAGAAAGTATGAGAAACTCCAAGATAAAAAATTTCAAATAAAAGGAAATGGCAAAAAAAATCCTCTTGTCATATTGTAAATTCATTTTGTACAGTAAATTTAAAGCCATTTATGTTTCACGTCATTTCCCATTTTTTTTAAAAATTACGTACTCCATTTGTTCAACTTAGTAACTTAACCTATTTTTTTTTGTATTGACTGGTTTAATCTAGCTTTGCCAATTTTTTTCTATACTGTGTATTAGGTAAAATTTGTACTTGTAAGTTCATGCTTTAACTTCCACGTACTGCAAGAGCTTTTTGCCTTTAGAAGGAAAAAAAGTCAGAGAAATGGTCGCCTTCGAAACGATAGAGACATAAGAAACTCTTAAAAAGAAGAAAGTACTTCGTTAACAGGTTCCCAACAAATGAGAAACGTTTAAATTACAGTCTCTCACAGCGATAGGAAAAATTTAGAAAAATCTTGCTTTATTTGTCGGCCTATAAATTCTCACCTAGTTTGAAAAAGTATATTTCAAATAACATCCCAGTTTCAAACCTCAGTATCGGGTTTTAAAAGAAGAAATGGAATCCTTCCATGAATATATAATTATTAGTCTTTAAAACATGCAAAAAATTAAATATTGTATGTCTTTTTGCAATTGTATGTGTGTGACGTTTGTGCGTGTATAAAAAAAAGTTGCGATTTTTCTAATCTGTGCCTCAAGTATCTCACCAGCCACATAGTCCAACCTGTTTTTATAAAAAATAACTCTTGCCACAATTTCATTAATTAAAAGCTTATATTTTTCTGTTTTCTGTTTGTAAATATTTTTTTAATTAACTAAATAGTAATTCGTGTCTTATATGTGTCACCCCCATTGTATTTACAACTCATAAAACTAAATAAAGAAAAAAAAATCCTCCTCTCAATTATATTTAATTTATAGTTTTTTTAAATATTTTATCACAGTATTTTTGTAATTAGTTTCCATTCATAATTAGATGTTGATAATTAAAAAGTAAAAAAGTTAATCAGTGCCAATTTAAACAAAATCTTGTTTTGCAACATCCTGTAAAAACTACTTTAGATATGTTATTATTTAAATTTTCCTCAAAATAAAAATATAAATTTAAATATTACAAAAATAAAAAATTAAAAGTCTAGGATATTTTTTCGTTCTAAATATTTTATGCTAAACTTAATAATAACAAATGTTTCATATTTGTAAAACTTAAATTGACTTTCTTTTACAGTTGAAAAACATATTTTTATCGCTTCAGAAAGTATAAGAAAACTCCATGATAAAAAAAATTTCAAATAAAGGAAATGGCAAAAAAATCCTCTTGTCATATTGTAAAGTCATTTTGTACAGTAAATTTAAAGCCATTTATGTTTCACGTCATTTTCATTCGTACTCCATTTGTTCAACTTAGTAACCTAACCTATTTTTGTTTTGTATTGACTGCTAACCTTAACCAATTTTATACTGTGTATTAGGTAAAATTTGTACTTGTAACCATGCTTTCTTCCACGTACTGCAAGAGCTCCCCCTGTGGCGTTCAGGAGAAATGGTCGCCTCGAAACGATAGGCCTCGAAACTCTTACCCGAGAAGAAGTACTGCGCAACAGGTTCCCCGCTGAGAAACGTTTAAATTACAGTCTCTCACAGCGATAGGAAATATATTTAGAAAAATTCTGTGTATTTGTCGGCCTATAGATTCTCACCTGAGGAGGAAGTATATTTCACACATCCCGCAAACCTCAGTATCGGGTTTTCGGCCTAGAAATGGAATCCTTCCATGAATATATAATTATTAGTCTTTAAAAATGTGTTAAATATTGTATGTCTCTAATTGTATGTGTGTGACGTTTGTGCGTGTATAAACAAAGTTGATTTGTCTAATCTGTGCCTCAAGTATCTCACCAGCCACACAGTCCAACCTGTACACTACATATAAAAAATAACTCATTGCCAATAATTTCATTAATTAAAAAGCTTATATTTTTTCTGTTTTCGTTTGTAAATATTTTTATTAATTAACTAAATAGTAATTCGTGTCTTATATGTGTCACTTTTGTAAAGTTACAACTCATAAAACTAAATAAGAAAAAAAAAAATCGTGAATTATATTTAATTTATAGTTTTTTTTAAATATTTTATCACAGTATTTTTTGTAATTAGTTTCATTCATAATTAGATGTTGATAATTAAAAAGTAAAAGTTAATCAGTGCCAATTTAAACAAAATCTTGTTTTGCAACATCCTGTAAAAACTACTTTTTATGTTATTATTTACAATTTTCCTCAAAATAAAAATATAAATTTAAATATTACAAAAATAAAAAATTAAAAGTCTAGGATATTTTTCGTTCTAAATATTTTTATGCTAAACTTAATAATAACAAATGTTTCATATTTGTAAAACTTAAATTGACTTTCTTTTACAGTTGAAAAACATATTTTATCGCTTCAGAAAGTATGAGAAAACTCCAAAAAAAAAAAATTTCAAATAAAGGAAATGGCAAAAAAAAATTCCCTTGTCATATTGTAAAGTCATTTTGTACAGTAAATATAAAGCCATTTATGTTTCACGTCATTTCCATTTTTTTTTTGCAAGAAAAATATTTTTTTTAAAATTACTTACGCTAAGATTATTTAACTTCAAATCTTTGTATTTAATCATGTGGATCCGACGGGTTTAATCTAGCGTTGCCTGATCGTTTTTTTCAGTATTTCTTTTTACAAGAAATGCGGCATTTAGATAGTGAATAAGTTCATAGTTAAATTAACAGAAACTCCAATAAAGTTGCAGGATTTTGCCTTTAGAAGGAAAAAAAGTCAATAAAAATTCAAAACTTCCTTTGAAATCTCGAAATAATTTGAGACATGAAATTGGAAAAAGTCTTAGAAAGGCTTATTAAAAATTATTTCGTTAGCCAGGCTGTCTGCACAACAAATGAAGTGATAATTTTCTTTCAGAGCAAAACCTTGTAAGGACTGTAGCCAAATAATTTAAAGACTTATGAAAGATTTTGCTTTCATTATAAAGCTTTTTGCACTGAAAAATGTTGCTAGTTTATTCCATAAAAGTAACTCCTTTTTCTTTTTTAAATAATGATCTTTTGATAAAGTTTTCTGAAAAAGGGAAAAATATTCCTAGGAATGTAGTTAAAAGAAAATGTAAAATGCAGAAGAAATCCTTTTAAAATAGTTTTCATATTTTTCGCATTAATACTTCAAAAAACATACATTAAAGATGAAAACCTTATGTTTTCTGCATATTTTTCTAGAAGTATTCTTGTTCTAAAATACTTTTGTAGCTGTATATACTGCAATATATTAGGTAGGTAACACAATTATGTCGGTCTTTTTTTATGTAGCACGTAAGTAAAGTTAATTAATAAAATATGGTCACTGTTTTATATGATCTTCCTCCATCCTTTAATAATGCCATTTATGCCGGATGTATAAACCCTTTGATGGCAAGAAATTAACGACTGTCCTCTGAACATGAAAATTTTGAAACTTTTTCCTTTAAGAAAATTTTTCAGGAAGAGGAGCAAGTGATAGTCAGATGGTGCCAGGTTAGGTGAGTATGGTGAGTAAGGATCCATCATGTATTCTTTAACGAGATATAACCTTGAACTGAAATTTAGCTGATCATCCTTTCAACGTCGAGTTGACCCTTTAGTTAGTCTTTGGATTTTACACATTTTTTTCGCCCATTAAACTTTGGAACCGATAATGGCAGAGGGAGAAAGAGAAAAGGGAGTATGCAGATTCGAGTGAAGAGTTACAGTCACGATGGAAAGTACAACTATGAGTCGAGTGAAGAGTTCCTGGTAGTACGGAGGATATAAAGATCCCTAACGAACAGGCTTTTAGGACTATCTTTTAAATATTTGTTATATAATTGAGTTAGTGTGTTACTAAACATCGCTTTTTTATTTCGAGAAATAATTTAATTTCCTTCATGAAACAATAGTGAATCAAGACGACAAGTATATATGGCCATAATTTGTACTTGGTTGATGTGATGAAAGTTTATAACCAATAACCTGGAGCTTTTACTTCTTACATAAAAAAGACACGTGAGGCTCAGTAGAGTCATGTTATAAAAATAACATCTTTTTGGTTATACAGTGTTGGACCAAGTTCATGTATTTTCTTATCTATTTGGGTTCGTGGAACACAATATAGATCTGCTGTGACAGTTTGATCTGTTTGTAACAGTTCCCAATATAGAGTTCTCGAAAATCTCACCAAATGCAAAGCATTAGCTTTTTGAAGAAAATTGGCTACGCATATGTGTTGCAAATTTATCCCTTCGTAGCGGTTCATTACTCTCTAAAGATATCAGAATGTCATCATTATGCTCCTTTGTTCTTCTGCTACGAAGTTCCTCTTGAAGCTTCATGCCACCTGACATTTGAAAAGTTCAACGACGAAACACAAAAAGTTTAAGAGTTTCCATCACGACTTGGAACTGTGTGAGCAAAGTGAGGATGTTATGATGATGTTGTTCTTTATCCATCGTATTCCTCTATTTCACAAAATTTAATCATTAAAACACGGGTGCAACATCAAAAATCAAAATATGGAAATACTAGTTTTCGATTAATATCGAAATTGTCTAAATTCACAACGAAATAATGAGCATTTCATTGGAGATGCAGAAAACGACATAATCTTTCTTACCAACATCAATAATTTAAGAATAATAATACAGAAATAGGTTTGCTCTTAGTAAAATTACTTAGATTTTTCAAAAGTTTACTTGGAATATTGTTTCAGTTTTTTTAAAATGAAAGGACGTTAGTTTTTATTCTTTGGAGACTTAAGTCTTTTATGGAGTAGCAATACATTTGCTATATTTTTAAGAACATTCATTTTAATTATATTTATAATTGTTTCATATCAAAAGGCAAATTTAAAATATAATTTCCTTATTTGTTTACACATATAAGACAGACATGTATGTACATTTCTTATCAAAAAGCTTTATGGACTTATGTTTAAGCTATTGAACTCCAAATGTCTGCCTATAATTCATTATAATCTAAAATTATACTTCAATTATTAATAAAATTTTTTTTTACCAAAATGAATGTGCTCATTGGAGTTTTCTTTTTAAAATTGATATTTTCCATTGGAAAATTCACTCATTAATGCAATACAGTTATATTTTTAATACATATTTCATATATTCAAAAGTATCTGCAATTTATTTTCCTTATTCGTTTTTACATTAAAATGTAAAAATTATTTTAATATTATTTTTACTGATTTCACATTGGTGTCTGAATATTGGAAATATATTTAAATTTAAAGCATAAAAAGCCAAAGTCAAGTTCTTTTTAATAAATATTTTTTTTCAATCGCTTTATAAAATGTCTTTCGAAGTACATGAGACTTGAAATAAGAGTTGTTCTTGTCGCTGAGATATCTGCTTGTTAGACACGTAACTTTTAAAATAAAGAGAAAAACTCAGTTTAAAAGATAATGTAAGTTCAAAGAAAGGGATTGGAAACTGAAATTCAGCTACTTCACATAGAGAGATATCAACATTTTTTTGTCTAGAGTGACTGGAATAAAGTATTGAAAATACTTTGAGACACCAAAGAGAAAAAAACGAAGTGGAAAACAAAAAGCTTTCGTAGAATTGAGAGTGCATCACATTGCAATTTAAAACCCATAAATGTAATGGTAAAAATATCATGTTTAATAATGGTTAATAAAATATCACGTTTAAAATTTCTACATGAGAAATGTATTTATTTATTAGAAAAGCATATTTTTTTCATATATGTGTTTTTTACAAATATACACAATAGAAATTAGAAATTTCTTAGCCCATCCTAGAAAAAATAAATTTATATAGTATATTTATATAATGATGAATTATTTTTTTCGTTAGATTTCAATATTAATAAAAATATATTGTAGCTAATAATTTGAATATAAGATATATATATTGTTGTTTCTTATCCCACTTGGCCAACAGAAACATCTAGACATCTAGACCAAGTCTATGCCTGCGATATATATCTCAAACAACAAAAAACATTCCAGGACTTGATTCCGACTGACTCTTCTGACAACCAATGCAAATGAAGTTATAGGCAGGGGTTAAGCAACTCTTGCCCACATCTTGACTTGCATTGGCTGCTCAAACTACAGTTCGGGCAAAGGGGATAAACCGTAAGGCCTGACACATGACTTTGAGAATGAAGATGATCACTCCGAGCCCAGCAAAGCTGGATATAGTACCAGCCTAATTAAAGCAGAACCAGGACGGTTGCAATCATATCACTCATGTACGAGGGCCTTTCTCGTAGAAGAGTTGATATCTAATTTGACCCTAGAGGCAAGTTCCGAGAAAGAGAGACAGCCACCATCAGTAGAACTCTTAAAAGCTACCCTCATTGGCCAGCTCATATACTAATATATATATAATAGTATTATGTTCTATTGAATTGTTAAACATAGTAAAATATTAACTTCAGTTAATGTTTAATATGTTGAGTAGTGTTATGTTATTATATGCTTAGTAAAATGTTGTACATGTTTTATATTATATATATGCATGTTTTATATTAATATATATTGCATAAAACAACCTAGAATTTGAAAATATAGTTTAATATCTACTTGAAAGGAAGCCATGAACAGTAAGTAAATTACAAATGCTTTTTAACTTAAATTTGAACATTTAAAAAATGATTTAAAACATAAACTAGATGGAATTCAAACTAATCACTTTTAATGAAAAATAAACAAAGTAATTTATGGCGCTTTAATATTTGATGAAAATAAATTTTATACTAAAGGATAGCTATTAAAACAGATAAAAAAATGAAGTTACTTCAAGTTGTTGAAAATTTAAAGATATTTATAATATTTATAATTTTTCTTTTCTATGCCCACGAAGTATTCGATAAAGATACTAAATTGTTTACCACCTATAATAAACACTTACTATAGAGAACACAAGTGGTTCATCATTATCTACTGGTGTCATCAAATTTGAAATGAATACCCCATAGTTTCAGAAACTGGACAGTTAGCACCTTTCACCTTAATCGCCATGTCGAATCATCATCTGATTTGTAGATATAATACACCTATACCTGGCATAGATATGACAATTTATCCATTGTTCATAAAGGGTTTCAAACCAATCACTTTCCTTTTGAAACATTCAATGCCATTAACTCTAAATCACTTAACATTCGCATCATATAGTTATCTCAAGTATGTACAATTTTTTATTGTGTTCTATTTTTATTGTATTTGTAACTCCTGGGCGAAAATTAAGCTGAGATTTCTTTCAATCTGGTATATAAAAATTTTAATCAATTTGTGTCTCCTGAAGGAAAATTAAGCTAACATTTCTTTTTTAATCTTATGTATAAAAATTTTATTGGATTTGTAACTCCTGAGGGAAAATTAAGCAGAGATTTCTCCCGATTTGGCATATAAAAATGTCCTGAATTTGTATCTTCTGTTCAAAAATTAAGCAAAGGTTAAGTACAAATTTTATTGTAATTTTAATTATTGAAGGTAAATTATTCAAATATTTCTCTCAGTCTTATATGTAAAAATTTCTTTATACTGGAGTTTTATTGTAATTATAACTCCTGAAGAAACATTAATAAATTAACAAAAATCAAAATAATTATTAGAGTTTAAATTAAGTAAAGATTTTCTCAAACGGGTATAGAAAAATTTTGTTGAATTTGTAATTCTTGAGCAAAAATTAAGCAAGGATTTATCTCAATCTTATATATAAAAAATTTTTATTGAATTTGTAACTCTTGAGCTAAAATTAAGCAAAAATTCCTCTGAATTTAGTATGTAAAAATTGCATTGAGTTTGTAACTTCTGAGCAAAAAATGAAGCAAACGTTTCTCACAATTTATAAGTAAAAGTTTTGTATTTGTAATTATTGATTTTAAAATTAATGAAATATTTCTCTCAGTTATGGAAAATTTTCATATGGAAAAAAATTTTATTGTATTAGAGTTTTATCGTAATTTTAATTCCTGAACCAAAGTTAATAAATTATTAAAAACAAAAATAATCCCCGGGTGAAAATTAAGCACATAATTCTTTCAATTTAGTATATAAAATTGTATTGAATTTGTAAACTTCTGAAATTAAGCAAACATTTCTTTCAATCTTATATATAAACATTTTATTGAATTCGTAACTCCTGTACAAAAATTATGCAAGAATATTTTCAGATTATACGTGAAGTTTTATTGTACCATTCACACTATTTATTGTATTATTATTTATTATTTATGTATATTATTTTATTATTATTTATAATTTTAATATTTTATTTATTTTAAATTTTTATATTATTGCTTTATTATATTTATTGTATTATTGTACTATTTAATGCAAATTTTATTTTTTATAAATTTATTTGTAATTTAATAATTGTTTTATCGTAATCATAATTCCGGAACAAAAATTAAGCAAAAATATGAACATTTCCCTATTCTCCCAAAAATTAAACAACTTAATATTTAAGACCTGTTTCACAATAAGCAACTTGAAGACTTAATTAACAGAAAATTTTCTAATACAAGAAACTGAAGCAATCATTAATCAAAATGGTTCTCTAAAACCGCACACCTGCTGCAGTTTCTTCTTGCTTAATAAGTGAGCGCAGAAAAGCAAGAAATTAAAAATATTTTTTTAACAATCCAGCTAATCTTATTGCTTTAATGAAGCAATCTATCATGCGCGGTCTGATTCTGAATCTGTTGCAGGCCACAACCCACATAACTAAGAAGAAAAAAAACTCTTATTGATTAAGCTGTTGCATTGAAATAAATAAATTTTTCCACCATCAATAAAACATAAATAACCGACAACAAATATTCATTAGTCTAATTAATCTGTTTAGAGCACATTTGTAAGCTGTGATGAATTGTTTCCATTAAATCTGCCCCCTTTTTTTTTAGCCGACAGTTTTTATGGCAGGAAATGATAATGACATAATCGATTGAAAAGGATCATGGAAGTTTTGAAAAGAGGTAACGTAGAACTTTAAAGGTGAGTTTCTGATTAAGCAGAAATGTATGTGTGCAATTAATTTTAACTTACATAAAAATTTCAATTAAGATGTTGTCACAAAAATTAAACTGTTTCTCTAATACATAAATGTTGAAGGCAGAAGAGGCCTGATGAAAATAGTTTTAGGTTTTTTGAACTACTACTTCTACACTTCTACACCACACCATAATACTGTGCCTAGAACTGAGTTGCCCTTTATAATTTGGGAATGATGTGGGTGAGAAGTCTGATTGGGCTCTGTGACGCTCTAGAGTCATATGGGACTGGAACTTACGGCTTAAAAGTGGATTCCGAACCACTACAAACATCCATGACATCGCCGGGACTCGAAACCTTAATTTGTGGCACCGAGAGCCATAAATTTAATGGATTTCAAATTTTAATGGATTAACAAACAACAAATTTAGTGGACTGCTGCTATAACAAATTAAATGGTCTCCCGACATAATGAGACTTCTTCCTATGGGTGCTTCCTTACAACAAGAGTTGCCCTCTTCCCCTTCAACTATGAGTCCATACGAGTTCGTTTGCTTGGTCTAGATGTCCACCAAGTGGTATAAGAAACAAATATATATATATATATATCGACTCTGTCAAACTCATGACTTCGTGCTGCGTTGAATGTATCTAAACATGAAAGAAAGAAACTTGCTTTAGACATTCAGATTTCTATGAATTTAATAACATAAAAACTGAATGTTACATGCATAAAAATAATATGTTTAATAATAATCGTAATTTTAATAATAATATGCATGCAATGAACATTTTCTATTCTCATTTTGTAACTTATTTGTGTTTATTAACTAATTTATTAAAACTAGCAGTGTACTAAAAACAAAAATCATATGCTATAACAATTTATCATATATATCACGATGGGTATAGATTAGTATAGATTAATATTAGCTTGTGTTTGCCTATTAATTGTCCTTAAACTACATAATAATTGTCATAATTGTCCTTTAATATTATATCTTATTTGCGGTCCGATACACGATTTTTCTTCAAATGTTGTATGAGATAAATATTTTTCTTACAAAAGATGCTTGGGATAAACATTTTCCTTATAAAAGTTACCTGAGATAAATATTTTTCATAAAAAAAGTGGCCCGAGATAAATAACTTCCTTACAAAAGTTGTCTGAGATAAATATTTTCCTTACTAAAGTGACCTGAGATAAATATTTTGCCTACAAAAAGTGGCTTGAGATAAATAATTTCACTACAAAAGTGATCTGAGGTAAATACTTTCCTTACAAAAGCTGCCCAAGATAAATATTTTCCTTACAAAAAGTTGCCTCGAGATAAATATTTGCCTTACAAAAGTGGCCTGCGATAAATATTTTTTGTATAAAATGGGCCTGAGGTAAATATTTTCCATACAAAAGTTGCCTTAAAAATATTTTAGATACAAAAGTTGCCCGAGATAATTTTTTTCCCACAAAAAGTGGCCTTAGATAAATATTTTCTCTACAAAACTGTCCCGAGATAAATATTTTAACTACAAAAGTGGCCTGACATAAATATATTCCCTACAAAAAGTTGCCTGAGATAAATATTTTCTTTACAAATGTGGCCTGTTATAAAATTTTCTTCAAATGCAGCAGAAAGACGCTAAAAGTCGAATTTTCCATTTAAACCATTCAATATTTTATATTGTCTTCATCAATAAAATGAAAAAAAAAAAGTATAATAATTTTCCTGCACATTTTTAAAAAATATTTTCTTCTGAAATCTGAGATGAAATTTCTTTTCAAACTCGGCTTCAAACATCATTTCTGTAACATTTTTTAAAAACCCAAACAAAAATATTGCCATTTGTTCCCAAACAATTTTATCCCAACAAATGCAATTGTTTGAATTTTCGTAATTTCACTTTTTTCTTTCGAACGAACAAGTGTTATAGATCCAACAATCCCAGATGTGATGTCATTTACCAAGAGAAGTTGAAACCAAGTGAAGTTGAAAATGTTCTTGAACTTTCTTGATTTACTTTTCGGAGAGACAAGAAAATCTCTTTGGGCGAAAGAAGGTTTTTGTGTTCTGCATTCCAGTAGCTGTCCATCTAATCTTCGGGACTCGGACTTAGGAATCAGAAATGAAATCCGATAACCCGGATTTAGCCTTTTTCTCCTGGAGACATTTGGATGGTCACCAAATAACTTTGGATGTTGCAATTTGAGAGACAGTTGGGAATGTGCTTTGTCTACGTTTCGGGAGAAGAACATTTTCTTAAAGGGCAGAGGTAGAAATAAAAGTATGCGAACATTTCTCAGAGGTCAAAACTCGAAATATAAGAGTATTCAAAATGAAGGATCAAGTTTTAAATTTTAGTTATAATGCTAGTTATTAGTTTTAACAAATTTTAGTTATACGTTTTAAGTTTTAGTTATAATGTTAGTTATAAGTTTTAATAAATTTTAGTAATAAGTTTTAAGTTTTAGTTATAAGTTTAAATTTTAGTAAATAATTTAGGTTTTAAATTTTAGTTTTTTTAACTATAATGAACGGTGTAATGACGATGGACCCCATATTATAATTTATTACTGTTAGAATTACAATTTCTAATATTGTTACTATATATAATATTATTACAATATTACAATATTAGTGTCACAAAATTGCAATATTATTATTACAATATGTACAATATCTCTATTACTATTATTATTATTATTACAATAGATAGAGGAAAGTTCAAATTTATTTTATTGTTTTAAATTATTTTTGCATTCAACTTGTACACCATCTGTTATGTGACAAACGTATAATTGGTACATCTGCTCCTTCATGTTGAAAATCCCTTAGTTCTTCTGTAATATTTTTAAAATTTGTCCTAAATAACTTATTTCTCTCATTCCAACTCTTTTACATAGCATAAACAGAAGTCTTCCTTACGTTAAAGCACGTTATGTTACAATTAAAATTTATTGCACAGGGTCATTAAAAATGAAGGATCACCCGACTCGTGGCTCAGTAGCAACGTTTACTGTTAGTAAGCGTTAGAAAGGAGGTTCGATGCGCTGAGGGCTTTTTGTAGAAACGGTTTCAAAGAGCGTGGAGACTTGATGGCGTTTGTGATGTTCAGCATCTTGCATCGTGAGTCGGACTACCTGGTGAGTGTTTTCCGGGGTTTTTCACATATGATACACAAATGCGAGAATCTCAAGAACCTTGACTATGAATCAGAGAATGATAGCTTGATTCTAAAGTACAATTAGGAATGGGTAAATTTATATTTGAACTTGACATCAAATTCTCCTTCTTTCAATCAAGAGAATGATTCTACCTTGCTCCATCAGAACAGTAACTGCCCCCTCCTTCTATGAGACTACACGAGTTCTTGGACTTAGTCTAGATGTTTCTGTCTACTGAGGGGATAAGAAACAACAAAATGAAGAAGTAAATGTACCAATTTTACGTTTGTAGCATTCAAATGATGGTCACATTGTATCCATTGAAGTTTTTGTCGCTTGATGTGTAATATGAGGCCCATCATTGCCCCTTTCATTTTAACTAAATATTCAAAATCATCTCCTTCATTTTAAATAACCCTGTTCCTTACTGCATATTGCTGATTATACTTATTTTTTAAAATTAACCTCTTAACGTTTATTCTGTATTATTTCATGTTTGTAGGGTCTGATGCCCGAGTGACTAGCGCTCTTCGGCCCGGTGCTATAGGTTTCGGATTCGTGTCCCGGTGGTGCCATGGCTGGTTGCAGAGGTTCGGAGTCCACTTTAAATCGTAAGTCCTGGTCTAATTTGACTGTTGGGCGTAGGGCTGACAACGCTACCCAGTAAAAATGAAAACATCTCCTGTCTCAAAATCTGCCAGCAGGCAAACGGCTTTGGCCCACCATGGGGCTTTTTTGCGGCAATGAAGAAAAATTAAGATACTTTTAATGATAATAGAAGCGATGTATCGTAAAGGTAATCTCATGAACCTTGACTATGAATCAGAGAATGATAGTTTGATTCTAAAGTGCAATCCGAATGGCTAAATTTATATTTGAACTTCTACATCAAAAATAAATGAAACGGAATAAAAATTATTTGATCTAATTCTAGTAATAAATATTTTCGATTTTGGTATTGAAAGTTGTTTTGAAACAATTTGTATTTTAAAAAATGATCTATTAAAGGAATAAGTTAAAATGTTTAATATATTCCTCGTCGAATATTTCACATCAATATTAAAATATTGATATATTGTTGCATTTAATTAGCATGATATTTTACTAATCCTTAAAAATTTCTAGCATATACAGTTGTGTAAACATTCATGACTTTCTTAAAAGCAATTCTAAGAAAATGATCATATAGTCATTCTACTGAACGAGAAAACTTTTCTGTGAAGACACTAATCAAAATTTACATTCAGACTAGAACACAAATTGTTAATTTTCTTTCGACAAATATAAAAATGATCTTCTGAAAAAATAAAATAAAAAATGTATGTATTGTCATTGATTTTCCAAGAAAAAAAAAAATTGATCTTCTTAGAGTCCAATATTATGTCTTGAAAATCGAAGGGGTTACTTTTAAACAAATATTATTGAATTTGAGATATAACTGGCTGAAGAAAATACAGAGCATTAGAAACAGTTATTTTTTTTTTTAAAGAAATATATATAAAGTTTGTGTTCTGTTTCAATATAAAGGGATTGTGTAAAATTGTATCAATTGTGTAATTTTATAAAAATATGCTCAAGTAAATGCTAACAAAGAGCTTTACACTAAATATCCTCTTCTTTATATTTGTGGACTATTTCTTAACTAGAATTGAACTATATATTAAAAAAAAACCTTCTTAATAGTTTAAGTAAGCCCATTGCAGTAATAGATGATTTATATCAATCTACTGTCATTTTTTTGCACCCTTTAGGCTAATTAGACCGGGAACTACAGTTTACAGTGACATAAATCTCTTTCTTTCTAACAGACTTGTTGATTTGCTGGTAAGTATATTCATTAAATTTCTAATCTCTCTTGACTTTTTTTTTACTCGGACTCTTTTTGCTAATTAAGTAAAGGGCAAAGATGAACTTCTCTGAATTAAATCTATAAACATCTATTTTTAAATCTATATAACAAAGTCACTATTTAATTTATTTGCATGGAAAGAAGATAATAAAAAAAAAAACTTTACATAAAAATAAGGATTCATAATCATTTGGTGCATTAAATAAATTTCAAAATGTATTCAAATTATATTATCAAAAATTACTGTAAGAATATTATTTAAATAAAATAAATTAATTGTGCAGTGTTTTTGAAAATGTTCATGCTCATGCCATTGTTACATTAATCTCCTAATAATTTTTTTTATTTATTATATTTTGAAAATTCGGATTCAATACAGTTTTCAAAGAGATTTGTATTTACCACATTTCATTTTACAACAGTCTTCCGAGGAAACATTAGAATTCTGTTAAACATTATTATATCAAAGTAATGATGATAATTTTTTCATGTAAAGCAATTGATATATAAAATGAAATAAATTTTTGTTGTTGTTATTTCTTATCCCACTTGGTAAACAGCAACATCTAGACCATGTCCAAGAACCGATGTGGTCTAATGAAAGTAGGAAAAAGGGGGACACCATCTGTTGTGATGGAGCACCCGCAGGTAGAAGTCTGACTTGGCTCCGTGATGCTGACTTTTTAAGGTGTAGAATCATCAGCCCTACGCCGTATAGTCATATTAAACTGGGGACCTATGCCTTAAAGTGGATTATGAACCACTACAAAAATCAATTGCAACGCCAGTAAAAAACACAAAATCTGTGGCACCGAGTGCGCCAGAGAGCTAGTCATTCGGCCATCGGCTCTAAAAATTAATTTTTAATTTATGCTAATGAATCAATTTAAATTATTGTATTTCTGCTGATTCAATTTAAGCTATTGTAACCTTATACGAGCAAGGAAGGAAATCATATTTGCAGGTAATTTATGAATTTATGTCGATTTCTCCAATCTCTATTTAATTTTAGATTCAATCAAACATAAATAATTTTTGATTAAAAGTTTAATAAATTACTTTATTGAACATGAATTTTATTTAGTCCCACATGCATCCTAAAACAAGACTAGGGAACTTTGAGGGGTTCATTGTCCCATAATCAAACTTCCATACCCTATCCGTTCAAATTAAGGTTGATAATTTTAAATTAGTAAATCACACTATTTAGTAAATTACTTTATTGAATATGAATTTCTTATTTAGGTCCACATACCTCCTAAATAAAGACCAGGGTGCTTCGAGGGAATATATTGACCTTTGGTTAAAAATACATACTCTATCTGTTCAAATCATGATTGATAATTATAAATTAACAAATTACAAATTTAATAAATTATTTTATTGAACACGAATTTCTCAGTTAGGCCCACGCACGTCCTCAATCAATACCAGGGAACTTCAAAAAGTTCATTGGTTAAGAATCCTTCAAATTTTATAAATTATTTTATTAAACACGAATTACTCATTTAGGCCCACAGACATCTTGAATCAAAACCAGAAATCTTTGAAGGGTTCAGGGATACTTTCGTTAAGAATCCATATATGCGCTCAAACCAATTATTTTGATCTCAAGATTAATTATTTTGTTGAAATAAATTAAATTACACTTAAATTTCTCATTAATGCTCACGGTGCTACTGAATCAAGACCAAGAACTTTGAAAGACTCGTGAACTTCTGATTAAGAACCAATACTCAAACCGCTCAAACCAGGTTGATTAGTTGATTATTTTCTTGAAATAAATTAATAAATTACTTTATTAAACATGAATTTCTCATTAATGCTCACTGGCCTCCAGAACCAAAATAAAGAACTTTGAAAGACTCAAGAACTCGATTAAGAACCAATACTCGGATCGCTCAATCCAAGGAAGATTATTTTATTATATTAAACTAAATTAATAAATTGAAAATTTAATAAATTCTTTTTTGACAGATATTTCTTATTTTAGACTTCCTGGACCTAGACTAGGATCTTCGAGAGATAAATGAACCTTGGTTAAAAACTAACACTCGAAACACTCAAACCAAGGTTGATTATTTTATTGTATTAAAATATATTAATGAATTGAAAATTTTATAAATTATTTTGTGACACTTTCTTGTTTTAGACTTCCGGGACCTAGACTAGGGATTTTCAAAGGTCCCATAATAGACCCTTTGCTAACATCCAATATTCGAATCATTCAAACCAAGACTGATTACTTTGCTGTATAAAAATAATAGAGATTTATTCATACACTTTATTTTTTGTATACGACCCCCTGGACGGAGTGGATCACGCAGTGGGTATCTGCGGCGAGAGACAGGGAAGGGTTGGCGGGATAAATCGGAGCTGACTTGGGCCAAAACTTTCTTCACTTAAGTAGGCTTAACGGCTTTCTCGACCGGCAAATGACACTCCTGTCAGAGCACGCAGCAACGGAGAGGATATCGGGTTGAATGCTCTTTTTTTCTCTGTTGGCCAGATTAAGAGCACTTGGGTGTCGAGTTCCTCTCCCGTAACGGCTCTTGTGTCCAAACTGCTTAATGGAAATGGGTGGCAGTTCGCAGAATTTGCTGACTTCCAATCGATGGGACCTTCACACTCGTCTGTTTGTTGAGTGGTTTTGAAATTCAAATTAATGTTTTAAATGAAATTCATTGTAGCACGAAAAAAATCGCTTACACGAATATTTTTTTCGTGTAGAAAATAGGTTTACATTTGTTGTAATATGCAGTACATCTATTCATTCTTAATGAGGAAGAGTACATATATCCATTCTTAATATGGACATATATCCATTCTTAATACAGTATATATATATCCATTCTTAATACAGTATATATATATATCCATTCTTAATACAGTATATATATATATCCATTCTTAATACAGTATATATATATCCATTATTAATAGACATATATCCATTCTTAATGCAGTACATATATCCATGCTTAATGCAGTACATATATCCATGTTTAATGTAGTACATATATCCATGCTTAATGCAGTACATATATCCATTCTTTATATGGACATATATACATTCTTAATGCAGTACCAAGGTATATCCAATCTTATTACATATCCATTCTTAATGTTGTATAAGATATAGTAGTGTCTAAAATCATTGAATCCTTGGTGGAGAACTTTTTAGATCAGGGGTTTTAAAGATCTTTGCTTCGGGACTCTCTTACATATTTAAAAAGCTTTTCAACAAGTCCCGCAATCGACATAGAAAACCATATTAAAACAACATTATATAAAAATCTATACCTTGGTAATTGTAGCACAAAAAGGGTTCACTTTTGTTGTAATAAGTAGTACATATATTAATTCTTAAGGAGGGGATAAAATTTCATAACTTTCTGATAATTAGTTTACAAGTTACAGTGTTTCTAGTGACCCGAGTTTTGTAATTTTCAAAACAATGGATAAAAAAGAAATGCGCATGTTGATTAAACATTGTTTTTTGAGGGGAGAAAGTATTTTTGAAGACAAATAGTGGCTTGATAAGTATTATGGAGACTCTGCACCTGAGAAATCAACTATTATTGACTGGTATGCTGAATTTGAAGGCTGTCGTGCAAACACCGACGATGCTAAACGCTCTGGTCACCCAAAATCGGCAGTTGTTCCTGAAAACATAAAAAAAAAAGTCCCCAAAATAGTTTTGAAAGACCTTAAAGTGAAGTTGCGTAAGATAGCTGACACTTTAAAGATATAAGATTGTAGTATTTTTTAAAATTTTACACGAAAATTTCAGCATGCTTAAATTGCTTTCGAAGTGGATGCCGCGATAGCTCACATCAAATACAACGAGGTCGATGATTTAGAGCTCTGTTTGAGCTGTTCTAGCAAGATAGAAAGGATTTCTTGCATTGGTATGTGAAAATGGAGAAAACATAGAATCACTACTACACGCCTGAATCAAAATTATCGTCAGTGGACAGCAGTAGGAGAAAATCTTTCAAAACTACCAAAAACTCAAAATGCATCTGTATTTTTGGACACACATAATATTTTGTCCATCGACTTTCTTGAGAAAGATAAACCTATCAATAGCGAATATTACATTTCATTATTGGATCGACTGAGTGTAGACATAAAGAAAAAAATGTTGTTTCACCATGAAAATAAAACTCGAGGAAAATTATGGTTAAATTGAATGAATTATTCTTCTCCACCCACCGTACCTCCAGATCTAGCCTCCACTGACTATAGGCTTTTGGCTGTCAAAAAGATGCTCCAGGGAAAGAAATTTAGCTCAAATAAAGAAGTTATTGCTGAAACGAGGCCTTGTTTTGAGAGAAAAGACAAATCGTTTACAAAAAGGCATCTAAAGGATATATCACTCTTGAAGGAGAGTTTTGACGAAAAAAAAGTCGAATTTCTAAAAAAAAACATTTTCTTATCTATACCGGAGACTTATTGAGTGATGTGTTAAGTTGCGTCTTAGTCATCTTAAGTCATAGTCCATTCACAAAATCTCAAAAAGATTTAACCATTAAGAAGATTATTAAAGTTCCTGTTTGAAAACTCGAAAACCATTCCATTGTACAACTACTTGTCTTCTAAGCAAATCAGTGAATCTTAAAACCTTTGTAAACAATTTTACATTCAGCGACACAGAAATATAGTAAAGATCCACCATGCCTGTACGAAACAAACTGTATAGTCAAAGAGGAAGAGCTCAAGGTTGATAGATATTTACTTCAAGCATGGATTGGACATTAGACCTGACCTAGTTTTTTTTTATATATGGGGATACAAAAACCCTTGTTTAAAATGATTTTGTAAATATTTGTCATATAATTTTGTTTTGTGTGTTACGTGGTGCAGTTGGGTACTGCTGTTCTTTGCAATTTTAATAAACATGACAGTTAAACATCACGTTATTATTTTAAGAAATAATTTAGTTTCCACCTAGAAATGACACTGAATCATGACGACACGCATAACCGGCCCTATCTTGCGCTAATACAATTTACAATTCAAGTATCAGATGTAAATTCATCAATTTAATAAACTTTGCAGAAAAAAAGGAACAATTAATCATTCCAAAAAACTATTTCCTTAAAACATTAATTCAATTTCTGCGTCCATTCTTTAACTGTAAATAATAAAATTGTGTTATTTTATATTCCATAGACTGTTGCCATAATATCTGTTCATAATGTCATACCATATTTTCACATCGTTTTTTATATTCGTTGTTTAATCTTCATTTTATGGGCATCTTTATGTTTTTTTTCATTTTATTTATGCTTATATTATAGAGCATATTTCATATCATAACGTATTTTTATCACTCTTATGAATCAATCAATACATGTAATTCCATAATTGAATGTTTTTTCGTTTATATTTTTATATTATTTTTAACACTCGTCCTTTTTTTTAACTGGCTAGAGCAGGGGTAGCAAACCAGCAGCCCGCCTTCAATATTTTTCCGGCCCGTGAGATTTATTACATTTTTACAAAATATTTTATTTTACAATGGCAAAGTAGTGAAAACCAATGTATTAAAAAAATACATTATTTGTGTATCCATATATTCAAAAATATTAACTGCCGAAATTATGAGAAAAATTAACTTTGATTTTAAAATAATATTCTTGCGAATACATGACAGATATTGCCTGTTTTACTGGCGAGTTTACAGTTAAGAGTCCACAGAATAATTAAATTGTATTCTGCGAACTCAGGATGTGCGCGCATCTTGGAACAACTAGTATAACAGGTCCTATGTTTTTTACTTTAAGAGACCTCAGTGACGCAGTGACCATCCCTAGATATGATAGCCATATAGGTATTTCATTTTTAGTGTTACATGTTTCTTAACAGTGTGCGTTTAGTATCATTATTATTATATTATCTATGTTTACATGTAAGAATAATAATAAACACAATAATAGTAACTCTTTATGTTTCAATTTTCACCCAAAAATGTCTATAGTGGGTCTAAATCTAATATGGGGATATATAATTTTTATATGCGGCCCACGGAGATAGGATGCATTTTCAAAGTGGCACTCAAAATCATTTGGGTTGGCCACCCCTGGGATAGAGGATACATGCCCCCTAGATACAGAAATAAAGTGCGAGGGTAAAGTAAAGTAAAATATGAAAACGTTATTCGGACACTTAATTCATTAATATCAAAATTGATTCTAACACAGCACAATACGTGTTAACAGCACAAAAAATAATTAAAATACGTTAACAATTGCATTTATTGTCTTAATTTTAATTCATAGTTAAACATACATTATTATATCAGTTCAATTAGCAGTTGTTTGTCAAGGATTAAATGAATCATCGTAATCCTCCATAACAATGGATTATTTAATTGAGATTCTGAATGTATTTGGAAAGATTACTCTACTACGGCTTACTACGAGCACGGCTATTTAGCGATCACCATAAAGGCGACAGTTAATGGTATTAGAATGATAGATTGTTTATAAGCTAAGTGACAATGGTAATATGGAACCGGTTATCAAAATAGTACGTTTTGATTCTAAACAGAACCAAGATGATATTGTTATTGATAAAATTTCATATGATTCCAGCAGAAATTTAAAAGCATGCTAAGTAGTAGAAGCTAAGATGAATATAACATAGTACGATGCTAAGGGAAAAGTATGCTGACTGACAGTACGTTGGAAAGGTGAAGAAAGTATGCTGACAAAACAATGCTAAGATGAAAAATATGCTAATATAATGATAATACGATACAAAGATGAAAAATATATAATTCTGATATATAAAGCAGTCAGTTATACCATATTATGACTACCCAGTTACAAAGGTAATAATCATCCTAATACCATAAAATTTCTAAAATACTATTTTTTTCTCATAAAAATTGAGAAATCGATTTTTAGCACAAGAATTTGAAAAATTAGGGACATATATATAGAAAAAGAATATGACGAACTTTTTACAGGATAGGTACCATCTAATTTAATTATTTGAGTAAATATATTTTAATAAACCTGTGTACAGTTTCATAATGTGCATAAAAATTAAAATTCATTTTGTTGATAGAGTAGTAAATTTGGTTAGAAAATATATTTAAAGTATTCAGTGTTATGATGTTAAAATGTAATTTTAGGCTGATAGCATGTTGTTGAAATCGTCTAATAGCATGCTGATAATACGATTAGTAAAAATATTAGTAAAATTATGCTAATATTACGATGCTCAGATGTAAAAATGTATATTGATATTCGTAGTATGAAATTCGGACGTAAAAGTATGTTGATACGTATAGCTCATTTATTAACAATGAAAGAACATTATACAATAAAGTATTTTGAAATACAAAAATTATCAAAAATGAAAACAAGTAATCAGCTTTAAACATCATCTTTATTTTTATCCATGATTAAATAATATAATAATCATTATATTATAATAATTAAATTTGGGTAAATAAAAATTGTATAAATTGCATGTGGATAAATAAAAATAAACCAGAATCTCTTAATTGAGATTCTATGCGTGTTTTTGAAAAGTTACATATTAGTCACGCTATCAATTACTCTTATTTTCTCACGAGGACTTGCAGATTTTTTGGCGAAGAATCTCTGAAGTCTGGATCAGACTGCCATTTCTACTTCTTTTGAATATGCAAATAACTTGGCAAAAATCTAAACTTATAATTGATTCTAAAATGAAAACTAAATATCAAATTATAGAACTAAATGTCAACAAAAATCAGCAACTGCTCTCACAAGATTAAGGAAGAAGCACCACAAAAATATGAATATTTCTGATGATGGCGTTAAAAAATACCAAAATTGAAGTAACTGCCCTGATGTCGAGCTTGCACCTCTTCATGTTTCTGATTGCTCAGCTGTTGCAGCCGCCATGCATTGTCTGGACCATACCTCGGAAGGATTTATATTCCGACCTGGCTCACTATTATTTTGAAAGCCTGGTGACATTGTGGTAGCCAGTCGGATTCACCACCAAATCGATTAAGCCATCTCGATTTTTCAGTTTTTCAAATTGTGGCTTCGTTTTTACTTATATAAATATATATATATATTATTTTGATAACGAAAAGGATTGTTAAACTTGTTAATCAGTATTATTGCACAGCCATTGATGATGAACAGAAAGCTAAATACTTGCTGATAGTTTTCAGAAATAGTTCCGTGAAATTGTATAAGTAATTCTTAAACTGTACAAAAATCAATATTTCTAGATAAAAAGTTTTTATGCTAAAGCCTCAAATCAACATAGCCAATATTATTCAGGGAGCACCACGATATTTGATTTTCTTGTACTCTTCAGGGAATACGACAACAACTACAACATCAATTACTCTAAAGGAGATAGTTGGTAATATTACAATAAAGTGAACTGCTTAGATATTATTTTCCAAAGATAATATGCATATAATCATAATATCTTGAACAAAACTAAATTGCTTTGAAAATATTTTATAGAGTTTAAGCAAGGAACTCAATAGACATATTCAAAGACAAGAAAATATTAAGTACGATAACTCTCGTATTTTTTCAAGATTCTACAAGAATTGAAGAAAATCACCCAGTTTTTATTTCAAATGGCAAGTTTGCAGGACAACGGATAGCATAAAAAAGAAAAATACAAGAACAAGGTAGAAAAAAGGACATCAGATAATCCATCAACTTTGTTCTGACAATGCAATAACGCTTCCATAAAGAAAAATAGGAGACAGTGCAGAACAGGCAGCAAGGTGAGGCAGATGCATTTCTTCCTGGTTATCACAAGGAGACAGAGAGGGTCAGGAGTCAGGAATCACCACAATAACATAACCAAAATACTATTTTTGCTCATGAAATAGAAAAAAATATTTTTAGCACAAGATTCATACAAAAATAGAAAAATTAGGGACATCTCTATGGAATATAAAATGTAATGAAATCTTTTCAGAGCATTTACTATCTAATTCTAATTATTTCGTTTGAGTATATGTGTTGCATTAAATCTACGTACAGTTTAAATTGTTCAACTCATTTTGTTGATGGTATATAAAATTTATTTAATAACTTTTATTTAAAGAAGACTATTTATTCAATAATTCAAAGTTTTAAGTTTTTAATATATATTTATGAACAAACATTTTCAGCTATATATCAACACTGAACGTTTTACAGAAGTAAAAAGCATATGTGTTTCATTAAATCAAAGTACAGATTCATTTATTCAACTTCTTTTGTTAATGATATATTTATTTAATACCTTTTATTTAAATGAGAACTATTAATTCAATATTTTCAAAATTTCAGTTTTAATATTTGTATGGATAAACATTTTTGAGGTATATATCAATATTGAACCTTTTGAAAAAGGTTCAGTATTGATATTTCATATTTTAAAAAATCAATTGATATATATTACAAAACAATATATATTGAAAGAGAATAAACTATTGAAAAACTAATCAAATACTATGTTATTATAAAAGATATTTTGTTAACTCTTAAAAATTAAATACATTATCTACAAATTATGATGGTTTCCAAAAATGTTTTTAGAATTTTTTTTTTTTATTTAAAAATACAGGATTTTTTTTTTATTGCAGCTCCTTTTTAACCCAATTATTGATCATCTCATTATTAATTATATTCTGATATAAAGTATTTATGAATATGGATTATCAGTATCATTTGATCTTTCTTGATCGCAAAATTATTATAGTCATCTATCAATGTCAATTCACTGATTCTTATAACTGATTAGTTTTTCATTTACGATAAACGAAAGCAAGAAAAATGTTTTCACTCTTCATAAAAAATATGTTTTGCTTTCAGTTGCAAATCTCTTCTAATCTGATGTTTGAAACATCCAAGATAAACTTCCTATCACATCAGTCTAAGAATTCTTTTGTAACGTTCCCAGCTTGGATATCATACTGTCAACTGAGATTAACATTTCTCCACAAGTAATGAGCGATGATATAGAGCAATAAAACATGTACAAGAGCAATATTTATTGCGGCTTTTTCTATAATTAGAAACTTTTTTTTTTTGCTTTTATATTCTTTCAATCGTAGGTAATCTCTTAGTAATTCATTTCCGTAAATGCATCTTCATTTTATTTGCTAATAATCAAAGATATATGAAAAAAAGAAACATCACCTTTCTAAAATACCATTTTGCTGGTGAAATATAGATCAGCCATTTTTAGCACAACAATAACATTATGCTTCTAAAACACAATTTTTGTTCAGGAACATAGAAAATTCTTTTTTTTACACAACAATAACTCATTTGTAAAATACAATTTTGCTCATGCAATATATAAAATCAATTTTTACACAACAATAAAATCACGTTTTTAAATGCAATTTTACCTCATGAAACATAAAATACCAATTTTTTAGTTAACAATAACATCACATTTCTAAAACAAAATTTTGCTCACGAAACATAAAATATCAATTTTTAGTACAACAATAACATCACGATTCTAAAATACAATTTTGCTCATGAAAGATAGAAAATCAATTTTAGTACAACAATAACATCATGTTCATGAAAAACAAGTTTTCTCCTGAAATATCGCATATCCATTTTTAACACATCAATAACATCGCTTTTCTAAAATACAATTTTGCACACGAAATATAGAAATTTTTTAGCACAACCATAATATCAAGTTTCTAAAATACAATTTTGCTCATGAACTATAGAAAATCCATTTTTGCTATAACAATAGCATCCCGTTTCTAAACTACAAATTTGTTCATGAAATATAGAAAATCCATTTTCCATTCATGAAATATAGAAAATCAATTCCTACGTTAAATAAAGAATATAAAAAAAAATTTCAGAACTTGTACTAATTCTAATTATTTCTTTTGAGTATATGTGACTATTTAAATATACGCACAGTTTAAAATATGCTAAAAACTCGTTTTTAATGACGTATTAAATGTAGTTAGAAAAGAACTATTTGTCCAACATGTGAAAGTATTTAATACACTCATGTCCATATATTAAAGATAATGAAGTTCAGGCAAAGAAAGAAACAGAAGCAAAACAAATTTGACTTATTTGTAAAGTCTATTTATTAAACAACTGGTAAAGAGCAAAAAAGATGCTATAGGTTTGACATAATTAAAAAAAAAATTGCGATTTTTATTCCCTGGAGCAAATTTCAAAAAAAAGAACCTATTTACAAAAAACAGTATACCATGGTTAGTATGATGGTTAATATGGAGTATGTCTCCCGGACGACGCAATACAGGCCTTACAACGCGTAGGCATGCTGAGTATCAAATTATCAATCTGATCTTGAGGAATATTATGCCACTCATCAAGCAATGCCCTCCGAAGTTCCGGTTGATAGGTGGGAGGGGTGGACGGGCTGCAATTCGTCGGCCAAACATATCCCACACATGCTCTATTGGATTCAAGTCCGGTGAGTACGCTGGCCAATCCATACGGGTGATATCCTCAATTGAAGGCATTCGTCTACAATGTTTGCATGGTGAGGACGGGCGTTGTCATCCATAAACAGAAATTCAGCACCCATGGCGCACGAAACAAAAGTACATGTTGTTCCAGAATGACATCCCGATAGATGTGGCCTGCCATCGTTACACTCTGAACATGCAGGTCAGTTCTGGAATCAAGAATAATTCCTCCCAAACGAGCCATGCTGCACCACCGTAACGGTGTCGTTCAATGGTGTTCTCTTGTTGGTATAGGGTACCTGGTGTTCACCATATGAAAGTCCGTCGAGAATCAGACTGCAAACTAAACCTGGACTCGTCGGAAAACATCACACAAGACCACGCGGTGTCCACAATGCATGCTCTCTACGCCAGGTGAATCGCAGGCGACAGTGAGTTGCGGTAAGTGGAACACATCTGACAGGCCTACGAGCATATAGACCAATGTGCCCTAAGCGTCTGTATATGGTCTGCCTTGAAACGGTCGTACCGGTAGCTGAACAGAGCTGACGAGACAGGTGGTCTGATGCTGTGCTCCGTCTGTTTCTTTTTGCCAGTAACTGCTAAATACCGGTCCTCATTCGTCGTTGTAACTCGGGGTGACCTGTGCTGTAACATCTACTCACATTACCATCATCTTGGAATCGTTGCCAAAGCCTGGAGATGACACTCTGGGCGATTCCAAGTTCCTCAGATACTTCCAGCTGGGTACGTCCACATTCCAGTCTTCCGATAATTCTACCACTAAAAAATCATCCAAATGCTTCCTTTGTGCCATAACTATGCGGTTATTGCACTGAAAGGCTTTAAAGCGCTTGTGAACAATTTTACTTCTTTGCCACCATTCCTTATATACACCTCTCTTACACTCTCGTCATTGTGACATACTATCCGCGCATCTGGTGGTTTCCTGTAATTTGCATATTCTTCTTCAAGATGTGTGTGATAATTCTACAGGCAAAATTTTTATTTTTAGAGCTCAATTTCTGTGTGATTCTGAATTATCCTTAATTTACGGACATGAGTGTATTTTGAAGACTTAAGTAAATATTTACATTTTCAGATATATGTCAATATTGAATATATTTTAAAGGAAAGTTAAATATTTTGTTTTGTATTAATTGACATATATTTGTTTAGTAATGTACACATAACAAAAGAGAATTTATTGTAAAACTAAATCAAATATTGTGCTATTGCAAATGATATTTGGTTTAAGACGTATGTTAAAAATATTATGAGAGATGTTACCGTTGCATTCCTAAAAAATATTAAGGTTTTTGTATATTTCAAGTTTTTATTGAAGAACACATACCAGCCAGCTTTTGTGAACATTCCGCAAATTCATCAAAGTCTTTGACAACTGAATTTTTATATAAAAATCGATGAAAATTTAGTTATTGATTTACAGAAAAGTAAATTTACGGTTTATCTTTAGCATCGGACGGACTCGTGCTCTCTCTGGCACTTGGTACCACAGGTTTCGGGTTCGAATCCCGGTGGTGCCATGAGTGTTTGTAGTGGTTTGGAATCCACTTTAAGCTGTAGGTCTTGGTCTCATATGACCACAGAGCCCAATCAGACTTCTCAACCGCATCATTCCCAAACTGTAAAGGGGCAACTCGGCTCTAGGCACAGTGATGTGGTGTGGTGTGGTGTAGTGGTAGTAGTAGTAGGACTCGTGCTCTACTTATGTATTCGACGAACAGCCCAACGATGGGAGGATTTAGACTTCAGGGAGAATTTTATAATTTAATTGGTCCACACCATTAAGATAGCATGTTTTACGGACAAATACCACATTTGCCTTCTAGTCTTCTAGTCTACATTTGCCTTCTAGTATTTGAAAACAGTTAGCAGTTAACAGCAGCTAACTTTCTCAGGCAGATTCAAAACTGAGTTCTCTAGCTTTGCACCTTATCACTGAATCATGGTTGACTTTTAGTACAAAGTTATATTTTTATATATTCTTTTTTTAAATGTAGAACTTTTAAAAAGCACGTTTTTTGTCACTGATCACTATTTTATGATTTTACGTCCTTGAAGCCTATACTTTACTTATTTAAACATGGAAAAGTAAAATTTAAGAGAGACATGCTAACAGTCAAATTTGAAAAAAAAAATAAGGAAGATTGTTATACAGCAGATTCTGAAGTAAAGTGAAAATAAAAATTTACTGATGAATTTTTTTTTTTTTTTTTTAAATTTGAAATATTAACAATGTAGCATATTGCAAGTTATATGCGGATATTCGTCTAAATTAACATATTTCGATGTATGTTCAAAATAATATGCATTTTGAAATAGTTACTGTATGTAACTCCAATCTTATTTTAATACAACAATATTCCAACTAAAATTTCTTTAGAAACATAATATTATTTTATAATGAAGTAAATAATAGTAATAAATTAGCGCTATGGCGCTCGGTGTCACACATTTCGGGTTCGAATCCGGAGGTGTCATGGATATTTGTAATGGTTTACACTTTAAACTGTAGGTCCCGGTCTAATATGACTGTATAGAGTTGGGCGTAGGGCTAACAACCTTAACCCGTAAAACGAAAACATTTCCTCTCTCGAAGTCTGCAAGTAGGTAGACGGCCTTGGCCCATCCTGGGGCTGTTGCGCCAATGAAGAAGAAAAAGAGGAAGAAGAAGATTGTAATAAATTTTTTTAAATTCAGTTTTGGTGATACAAATTTCAAAAAAAAAAATATATTAATCTTAAAATTCATATGATCATTTTAAATGAATTTCATTTAGTTTTTATTTTATTATTAATAATCACAGATTTATCACCAATATAATTCTTTAATAAGTTCTGCAAATAATAAGATTGTATAATTTAGAAATTAATTTAGATTTTGAGACAAATACAAATTGATTTATTTTCAGATAACATTTGAATTATTATTTTACGTATTACTTTTTTCTAATCCAATTTATGAAATATAAAATAATTAAAAGGAAAATACAGAAAAACTTTTTCTATAAATAATAGATTAAAAAACATCTATTTAAAATTAAATATTATATTTTAATTTAATTAACTTCTTTGAAGAGAAATGAAATATGCAGATAATAATAATGTAAAACATATAAATATTTTTGCATTATAAAAGTAATTTAAGATCCATTTAAATTTTTAAGTATTTAGTATAAATAAAAGCATATAAAATCCATATTTCAATTTAAGCGAAACATTCTAATTAAATAAAAATTCTAATAATATTATAATCAATCTAATAAAACATTCTAACAATCTTTGCTTAAATTCTTAATTTCTACGTAGTAATTCATTTTTAGCTTTTTCTTAATTCATCATTTATTTAAATCATGAATATATAATCAAAAAAGGATAGATAAATTTAAAAATACTTTTTTAAAAAACAAATTTAAATTTTTGCATAAATGTGTGTGTTGATTACTCCTAATTCTAAATAAACACATGTTGCCATTTTCTTTTTTTGTTTCATAGAATGGCTGTAAAACACGATAAAAAATAACAAAAAAAATTAAAGTTGTTTGTTTATTTGTTTATTTACTAAAATCATTTTTGTAAGCCCATAATTCATTTAAGGATAACTTGTTTTTCAAAAAATTATAGCCAATGTTTTCCAAATTTTCGTCTTAATAATAATTAATTATTAATTACTAAATAATTAATAATTAATTTTTAAAAATTTTTATCAATAAATTTAGTCACAAAATAGGGTATTGAAAATATTAAATCTATCGTTATATATTTTTGGTTTGGTATATTAAAATATCATGGAAGTAATTTTAGTATATTTATTGCTCCAGTGAAAGATTAAAGGATAATCTTTTACTGTAATTTATTCAAATTATTGAAAAAAAAATTGAAATAAAAATAATAAGTTAAAAGAAAAATTTATCAAAATTTTTTTTACACTATTTCTTATATACTTATAATTATTCTTATAAGGACAGTTACCAATGATCAGTTATCAATTTTAATCATTCTTTAACATTCTAACAATCTTTGCTTAAATGTTTAGTTTCTATAATAATTTATATTTTGCTTTTCTTTATACATTTTTTATTTAAATCATGAATATATAAGTAACAAGTAAGATAAAAAAAAAATTTTTTAAAGTCAATTCCTATTTTTTTTTCATTATATTACAGAAAAGTCCGTTACAAATAAAGTTGAAATTTTCCTCCTGCATCTGGCATCATCTATTATTAGAAACAATTAAACTAAATTATTAGAAACATTTAAACTAAAATTAATGAATTAAATTTAATTAATGAATTCATATTAAAAAAAACCGTATTAATATCAAGTATCCTCCACTACAAGTGCAAAAAAAATGTATTTTAACTTGACTGGATGAATAAAAAGTATTTTATTAATTATTGAAAATTTGAATTAGGTATATATATATAGGGGAGTGTGAACTAATAGAAGGAGTTGAAGAAAAAAGGGAAGCAGATAAAATTTAAAATACTTTTTAAAAACAAATTTTAATTTTATGCATAAATGTGTGTATTGTTTACTCTTCATTCTAAATAAATTCATGTTGCCATTTTCTTTTTTGTTTGATGGAATAGCTGTAACACACGATAAAATACAACAAAAATTGATCTAACAAAAAAAAGTTTTTTGCTTATTTGTTTGTTTACCAAAATCGTTTTTGAAAGCACATCACTGATTTAATGATAACTTTTTTCTATTAAAAAACGAAAGCCAATGTTTTCAAAATTTTCGCCTTCCATAATGACATAATCTGATTTTTATGAAAGCAAGAATGTGAGTCAACTTATGAGGAAATAACAAATCTTCAAAATCAAGTTTTTGCATTCAAAATGGCGATAATAACAAGCAAAATTTGCATAAAAATAACTTTTGATATGCTTTAATATGCACTTTCAAATAAATTTAGCGAAGAAAACTTTCATATTAAAAATCAAAAAAATATGATCAAGGAAAAAAAATAAATAAGAAAAAGAAAATCGATAATTCTTTACTCTACTAAATTACTACTTTTTTTTTTTTCAGATTCTCAATCTTTCACTAAATTTAAGGAATATTTTCAATTTATTGTTTCATAGAACTGCATAAAATTTGTTGATATCTCAAAGAATTAATTAATTTAAATAACTAATAAAATTCTTATAATCTTTATTTCCTTAAAATATGGGTATTCTTAAAATATTTCTATATACTATTATTCTTATAAGAACAGTTATCAATTTTCTTTAATTATAATTATATTATTGTAATTATTCTTATACCATATTCTCATGATTACAATTGTTAAAAATAAATTACTAAATTATTCAAAAATTAATTTAAAAATTAAATAAAAACACATTAATTAAAAAATAATTTAAATAACTTAAATAAAAATAATTCTTAATTAGAAATTAATTTTAAAAATTAATTCATTCAAATAATTTCCTAATTAGCTAATAATACATAACGTTCTTTTCAAAAACACGGCCATTTAATATATTTGATTCAAATTATGTTGCCATATTATTAATTAAAATACTGCTAAAATATTATTTTTCAATATTTTCACACAAAAGCGTGAAAATATTAAAAAAATAACGTTTATCAATGTTATGTTCTTTAAAAAATAGCTTAATAATTAGTTAATTAATTGATAATTTAGGTAATAATTAATTATTAATTGTTAAATAATTAATGATTAGTTGTTTAAAACCTTTATCAATAAATTTATTCACAAAATATGGCAGTCAAAGTATTAAATCTATCGTTATATATTTTTACTTCCGAATATTAAATTATTATGGAAGCAATTTTAGTATAATTATTCCTCTAGCGCAAATTAAATAAAAATCTTATTTTAATTTATTAAACGTATTGAAAAAAAATTTAATAAAAATTATAAATATACTATTTCCTATGTACTCATAATTATTCTTAAAAATAATTCTTATTTCACTCAAATGGGTGAAAAAATTAAAAAATAGCATTTATCAATTAATTTAGCTGATTAATTGATAATTTAACTAATAATTAATTATTAATTATTAAATTATTAAAGATTTAATTTTTATCATTAAATTTTCACAAAATATGGCAGTTCAAGTAATAAATCTATCGATTAGTATTAAATTATTAAGGAAGTTATTTTAGTAGGAAAAATCTAGTATCTAGAAAAGTAAATGATAAACTTCTTTAATTTATTGAACATATTGAAATATAAATTTAAATAAAAATTTTAAATTAAAAGTAAAACTTATCAATTTTATTTCATTTATACTATTTCTTATAAAATTATTCTTATAAAAACTGTTATCAATTATGAGTAACAATTATAAATTTTTATTAATTATAATTATATAATTGTAATTATTCTTTTAATATATTCTTAAAGTTATAGCTATTCAAAATAAATTACAACTCAATTGAGAATGCATAACATTCTTTTTTAAAAACTGAAACATTTACTATAATTTATTCAAATTATTTTTTTCGTACTATTAATTCAAATACCGCCAAAATGTTATTTTTAAATATTTTAGTAAATTTATAGATCTAATGCAAAATTAAATGATAATCTTCTTCTGTATTTTATTCCACATATTAAAAAATAAATTTAAATAAAAAATAATAAGTTAAAAGCAAAACTCATTAATTTTATATCAAACTTCTAACACATACGAAAGCAAAATGCTTGTGGCATAAAACTTTTATCCTTTAAGTAACCTTAAAACTAGAGAAAAAAATTTCAAAACAATAAATGTTTGAAATGCATAAAACCAAAAATCTATATAAAAATAACTTTCACAGAGCATGTAATGTTTAGAAAGTAAGCTCCATAAACTAATTGAATTAATACAAATTTATTGTATGTGTAACTATCACAATTTTTAGTTATAAAAAACGCTTCTAGGGATAAAATTTAGAGTTTAAGCTTCTCCAATAAACTTTATTACTCAATTATTTTTGCTACCCTCGAATCCAGACATACTTTAATCCATTGGCATTATTTCCAAAAATTAATTTCAGAAACAGTTCGGCTGGGAGGCTAAGAATAACAATAAAAATTTCTTTTCTCTGGAAAAAAAAAACCTCAAGTCTTTACTTAGCTCCTATAATGGGGATCACTAACTCTGAAAATATGAGGAAGCACTTTGTTTCCAAGTTGTTGCGGTAAACCCAAAGTACTACTTTCGTCTCTGTAGCAGGGAGATGAAAGAAAAAACGTTATTTTAATCTTTTTTACAATCCACTATCATCTAATCGATTTTTTTGGCGGAGGGGGAAAATTTAACGCATGGTTCGTTTCATGAAGCACATGGAGGGATAAGATGATTATAATTTTTTTCTGTCTTAAAAACGTTTTCAAAGACGAGAAAAAGAAAGAAAGGGAAAGAGTAGTAGTCCATCATATTTGACAGCTGCAATACTCTCTGCCCCAATGATAGCTCGGCGGGAGACCTTAGCCCGGGTGGGTGTCCCCTCGGATAGTTTTTAGCTCCAAGGCAAAAATTTTAAAACCGCAAAAATATCAAACTGCCATCAATTCCTGAGTCTAGGTAATCAAATCATCAGGAATCTTTTTAGGGTAATCTTCTTTTTTCTTTCTGTGGGTGGGAGAGTCCTTATTGAAGCAAATATTCAGCGTGATATCTTAAAGAGTTGGAAAGAGAGATACCAATTAAATTAACTTTTGTGTTCGCATTTTTCATTCAAATAATATAAAGACTATCTGACAAGTATTGGTATTCCATGTAGGAAAAATAAATTCTATGAAGCCAAGTTTTTTACTGTCAAATTAAAAATATAGCTTTTATATTACAGGATTTATATTTTCAAGAACAGTTCATTAATAAAATTTGTCGTTTAATAACAAATGCTAATTAATTCAATTATTATTTCTCTATCAATTTAAAAATTAACTTTAGAGTATTCATATTTACAAGGACACTTCACAATACAATTTGCAGAACAAATAAGTTAGTAATATAGTTAATAGAACAAACAATTAACAGAACAGTTAATAATACAATAAAAATGCTAATTAATTCATCAATATATAGAACAAATAACAGTTAATAGAACAGTTAATAATACAATAAAAATTCTAATTAGTTCAATTGTTGTTCCCAACCAAATTAAAAAAGTTAATTTTAGAGGATTCATATTTGCAAGAGCAGTTCATAACACAGTTTCTCGTTTAATAAAAAATGCCAATTAATTCAATTATTATTATTTTTAGACAAATTTTATATATATATAATCAATCTCTGTTTACATTATTGTGATGTGGTGCATATTTTATGCAGTGTCTATACACGTCTCATTTTATATGCGTATTAAGTGAAAATGAATAACTTACGTTGATACTGTTAATAGCATTAAAAACAGTCTTGTAGTTCTCTCAGCTATTATTGTAATCGAGAAATGTCTGCACTTTGCAATAAACTGATAAAAGCACTTTCATTATCACTTTATTTTTAAGTCTATATATTTAAGCATAAATTTTTCCAAACAAATTAAACTGTATAAAATAAATTAATAAAATCGTCACCGTAAATTTTAAACATTGTCAGTGAAAAAAAAGAAAAAAAAGACCCGAATCTTATTCTGTTTTGTGAAGAAATATTTTCTTACCATGGAGATCTGACAGAGTATGGGCGATGAAAATGATGACGATTTCTTTTTTGGATGAAATGATTTTGCACGTATCATTGCTAACACTAAACATTTAATTCACAATTCCGCACATCTGTCACTATGCTCAACGTTATCTCTTTCTGAAATCCAACAACTTAAATTTTATCGGAACTACCGTCTGACTTCTGGTAGATTTCAAGACAGGAAATATTTTCTTTTTACAGAGTAAGGTTGTCAGTCGCTTTATTGTCCAATCCTTTTTGCAGAAGTCATATAGACCGAGACCTATGGCTTCAAGGAGATTCCGAACCACTATAAACATCCATGGTACTGACGGGACTCAAACCCAGTGGCACCGAGCACCAAAAAGCTAGTCATTCGGCCATCAGGCCCCCAATTTTATGTAAGCTGTCTTAAGAAATCTAAAACGTTATTTCTTACAGATCTTTAGCTAACTGAATAATTAAACTTTTTAATGAAATTTCTTATTAGTTTTTCTTAGTATTTATTTATTTACCATACATACAGATTAGAACTTAAATCATCAGCACACGAGCTCTCTGGTAGTTATTAGCAATACAATTAAAAACTACATAGTACAGAGTTACACGTCTAAATATTTGGTTGTCATATGGTGACGAGAGTCACAAAAGAGCACAATACGGGGGAGACGACATTGTCCATAAGGTATAGAAGAGATGTCAGACAGTGCTGATTTATTAACAGTATAAGGCAAGATTTGTTGGGGCACTAAATTCCGTTATGCTCCATTCTTAAAAGAAGATGAATTTATTAATAGATTCTATAATCTATTCGTCTACTGGTATGCGATACATTGAGCTTCTCTGTAATCTTTACGTGTTGTGCTATGACGATCTGAATCGATAATGACCTTGATATGGGTCTCCTCAACTTCAATTGGATGGCCAGATTGTTTGTGCATTTTTTGATGAAAAATCACCGAACAGAGAAATTTTTAAAAGCAATTTGTGACACAACCTTTCTTTCAAAGCTTCATTCTCCATACGGCAATAACTTCTTGTGTGCTGGCGATGCGATCTTGTCTTGTCGAAAATATGCAATAAAATACGCCTAAAATGCCCGTCTTGTTCTTGCATTTTTAAATTGGGATAAAAACGAAACAAAATAGATAATCGGTACAATTGTTTTACTAAATTAAAGCGGAAGTCAAACGAGGAAGAAGACAATATAGGTTAGGTGCCTTGAATACGCTGATCAGACAAAAGAATATGCTAAGACCATCTATTGACAAAATCCACAATCACTTAGTTACCAACCCAATACTATTATGAATTGGTTATATTTTATTTAAAAAGTACGCAAATATATAAATTTAATTAAATATAAATTTTATTTAAAAGTACGCAAATATAAATTTATTAAATATAAATTTTATTAAATATAAATTTTATTTAAAAGTACTGCAAATATAAATTTTATTAAATATAAATTTTATTAAATATAAATTTTATTTAAAAGTACGCAAATATAAATTTAATTAAATATAAATTTTATTTAAAAGTACGCAAATATAAATTTAATTAAATATAAATTTTATTTAAAAAGTACGCAAATATAAATTTAATTAAATATAAATTTTATTTAAAAGTACGCAAATATAAATTTAATTAAATATAAATTTTATTTAAAAAGTACGCAAAATCTAACATTGGATGGAAATTTTACATAGTAAACTTTAAAAACACCTTTAGGTTTCTCCTTTTTTTTTTTTTAATACAATTTTGGGCTTGAAAGAATTCCAATTTAATATATTTTTCTCAAATTCCGTTCACTTCCTATCGATTCCGAAATACCTCGGAATATATATATTTTGCTTTTAAAAAAGCATTTCAGAAAACCGAATTCGTTCAATGATAAATCTTCATCCACTGGTTCATGATTTATTTATCGATTCTAATCTTCGGTGAACGATTCAATAAAGCAAGAACGATTTATAAACTTTTCATTTAAAAAAAAAACACATATGAATATAAAATAATTTTCATAGTATTTAAACTAAGTAAAGATTAATTATAATTATAAATATTATTTTTTACTACATGCACATTATTATTTTTAAAGAAATTTTTTTGCAAGTATAATTTATTTCATCCTGAAATAAAAAAGATTTTTTTGATGTTAAAAAGAATTTTTGATATGTCTCATTATTTTTACTGTGATGGACATAACCCCATAATTAGACTGCGTGCCCATTAGTTACTTGAACTATATATATTTCATAGCGCTCTGGCGCTTGGTGCCCCCATTTCGAGTTCGGACCCCGGCGGAGGCATGGATGTTTGCAGTGGTTCAGAATCCACTGTAACTCGTAGATCTCGCTCTCATATGACTATAGAGGCGTTGGGTTGAATATGGCTAACAACTCCTAACACGTAAAAGTCAATCTTGTGGACCCAAGTCAGACTTCTATATGCGTGTGTTCTATCAGAATAGAAGATGCGCAGTTTTCTGTTCAGCCATGAGTACACACGGGATCGTGGGCTTGATTTAGTTGTTTCAAAGTGGGATAAGTAACAATGAGAGCAGCAACTATAGCTACTGGATATGTAAGAAGATAAATATAACAATTAATATGAATGGTTTGTGAGAACTCACTGTAAGTACTTAATCCAAAACCATCATCATAACATGCTTTTACAAAGCTATTCTTCTTATTTCTTTTGTTTTAACGTTTTATGATGCTTTAAATAGCTTAACAGGTTTGAAATGGCGACAATTATCGGAAAACGTTTTTGCAAAACTGGAAACCGAAGAAGTTTCCAGAAATCGTGTGACTACTCAATCGATTTATTGGAGGATTCATATTTAACAAGAGTGACAGCAAAAATTGTGAAAACGAGGTATTCTTAGGTATCATATGGCGGTTTAATTGCGGCGTCAAAATAACTGAATTCCATTTGAAAATCGAAAGAAACAAACAGCCGCAACAAAAGAAATTCGCGCCATTTCTATCTTCAGGATTACCCCCTCTACATTTCGCATAGAGAGCTTTATTAAGATACAGTTAAATCTTCCAATTAGTTCATAGATGGGTATGTAATTTAATTACTAAAACTTCAAAAAGAAAAATATCTTGAGAGTCTAGTTTGTTTATATTTTGAGGAAATAGCCTGAGTTGGCCCCGTTACGCTGAAGATATATAGCAGTGCTTTCCGGGAGGACTTTTGGGGAAACCATCCTACATTTGCGATCATAAGGAAGAAGACCAAGAAAATCTCCCTCCAGGTAGTCCGACTAATGGGGACTGAATAGCCGAAATCGTCTATCGCTCTGACCCTCAGTGCTGGAGTTTCGGGTTTCGAGTCCCGACGATGTCATGCATGTTTGCTTGTAGTGGTTCGGAATCCACTTTAAGCCGTAAGTCCCATTCTCATATGACCAGTAGAGAGTTGGGCGTACGGCTGACAACAATACCCTGTAAAGCGTCACGGAGAAAAGTCAGACTTCCCTTCTCGAGTGCTCCATCCACGGCAGGCTGCAACCTCTTTCCCTCCTTCCATGAGACCACAAGAGTTCGTGGGTTTGGTCTAGATGTGTATACCAGAGTGATAATAAATAACATAACAATAACTCATCTTTTTTGTATTATATTGCAAAGAAGATAACTATAACAAGTGCGTGTGGTTCTTGAGAGCTAACTGCGAAGTACTTAATCCAAAACCATCATCATAAAATAGTTTTACATTGCTATTGCTTAGATTTCTTTTCCAAAATCTTTTATTTGCACTTTTATGATGCTCAATAGCTTAAAAGGTTTTGTATTTGCGTTAGGTAAAAATTTTAAAGTAGAAACCGAAGTTATTAGTTAACCAATTTTATTTAGGTAAATGTTTGAAAACAGAAACCGAAGATTAAGAGAGTTTTCAGAAATCTTGTTCTTATTCAATCGAGTTTATCAGAAGATTCACGTATTAGAGTGGGAGTAAAAATTCGAAAGCAGAGATTCTCAGGTATCTTACGGTGATTTAATTACGGCGTCAAAATAATTGAATTCCATTTGAAAATCGAAAAGAAACAAACAGCCGGAACCAACAAAAATGGGCCGTTTGTACACTTTCCGGATTACCACTCGTTCTATTTCGTTTAGAACTTTTTAATTAAATGTAGTTAAATCTCCTAATTAGTTCATAGATAAGAAACATAAATAAAACATAAAACAACGAAGGAAAAATATTTTTAAATTAGTGATTAAAAATGAAAAAAAAATTGAGGATTCTAAATAACCGTTAAGTTAATTTTTCTCACTTTAGTGTATTATTATGGCTTGCTATTCAATCAGTTGTTTGTTTCTGATGATGATTATGAAACTCCTTTGAAGTTTCTCGAAACATTGTTGTTCCCGGGAATTCCATCCGACAAAGATCTTTGTGAATAAAAGTAAAAACAGAAAAATTCATTTAATGAGACTACGAAAGTTGAATAATCTTAATTAATATTTTCTGCAATAATTAAAATTTAACAAATCAAAAATACTTAGATTTGTTAAAATTTCAATAGAAAACAATTTGATAACAATTGAGAGACAAGAGCTATTCATTAAAGCTAAGAAAGTAGTGAACACAAATTTAAAAGCTTCATTTTAATAGTTTAATATTGAAATTCCACGTTTCATCAATAAAATGAGATTTTACTTTCATCAAAATAACTGAAAGAACAACTGAATCGATGTTGATTTACATAAGTTTCCCTACAGAGAATATTCATAATAGCTTTCAATTTACCTAACTTAATTGATGTAGAAAAGGATACTTCATTTTAATACACTGATGTGCAACACGATACTAGCATTGAAAGATATTCAGATTGCTCCGGGTTATGTATAGATATATTCATCCGAGATCTAAAAAGATCGCTTTTTCAAAGTTCGAAAGATGAATGATTAGATCCCAAACCTGTAGGAGTTCATACGCTGTTGGATTGAACTAATTGAAACTGTTACTGTGTGGACATATCCAGATCTAATGAAGTGCCAGTCATGTCGAAACTCTATTGGAAAATGTATATTGTGATCTCATGTCTCTGAATAAAGTGAATCAAACGCACTTTCACAGGACACGTAGTGGTTAGGAGATTGTTATTATATTCCGTCACGAGAAATGGTATTTTGACAGAATGTTTAAACTTGAAATGATTTGTGAAGTTATAGTGTAGGATCAATTTCCTAATCTTTTCATGGTTGAGGTAACTTTCAAATATGCTATACTTCTATGAAATTTAATGTTTGGTTTTGGTTTTGGTTTTTCGCTCTACGAGTCATTTCCTTGCACTTCGGGTTAATTAGACGAGTACCTACAGTTTCAACTTGGATTCCTAACAGCTAACAGCATACATGCCATCACAGAGGATTTGAACATGTTGCTTGTGGTTTATTATGTAGGATATTGTTTTTAAATTTCCAAAGTCATCACCTTTAATATGACTTGAATAATTAATAATGAATTGAGTTAAACATACGTTGTATTGACTTTTTTCCAGGAACTCAACTACACTCTGAGACTGTCTGATAAGGAAGAAATGCTTGGAAATTCTTTTACAAATGGTTCGATTTTGTTCTTCAGAACGCAGATCTCGTGCAATGGGCATCAAGGAGAAATGTATTTGTTTCTGAAAGAAGCTTTGCTGTACCTAATTTTAAGTATTACACGCGGCAAGTCCTTCAGGTACTGCTACTTTTGCCTTGCATGAGTTGGACGCATGGTTTTTCAAAGAACTGCTAAGCGTAAGATTTTTAATAAAATAATAAAAAGGATCTCTCCAAAAATCTATGAAAAATAATGAAAGAATAGTATTTTAAAAGACTTAGTAAAAAAAAAAAAAAAATACATACTTTTAATAAATGTTACTCTAACAATTTGTCTTAGTTAATTCCCCATCGTCATAGTGATCTTTTCGTGATCATATATATTATCCTTTAATTTTTCCAGCTAACTTTGCAATTACCATGTCTTTGTTGGAGTCCATATTGCAAATTGTTTTGTTTGATTTGACTTAACTAAGGGGCACAGGAAATTGCATTTATGTTGTTTGCTTTATCTCAATTTATTCAGATGCTGTTAAGATACAAAGAGATAAATATTTGACAAAAAGTGAAAATGAAACTTTTATAAAGGAACTAATCTACAACTGGATTTCATGATCACTTGATGCATTACAAATCCTTTTTAAAGAAAGAATCGTTGCACATAATTTCGGCCACCAAAAAGGAAATGAAATAAGACGGAGTAGAATTGGAAAGAACAGAAATGGATAAAACTACAGATCAAATAGACCATAATATTTTTTAAAAATGGAACGATGATTAGAACCCAAATGAAATTACACCTATTTTACAAAAGTATGTCATTGCTTCTATTGATTGTTGGCTTCCAGCTTGAATTCATTCTTTTGATGTGTTATGTAGTCCTGCATCACTATCACAATTTAAGTCTCAGAGACGGCAAAAGTAAATGGAGAAATATGAAACAGATTCCATAGGTATGAATGTTGGAACAAATTATTATATTTATTTAAGTAAAAATCAAACTGACAACATTGAAGAAAAACAACGGAGAATTCGGAGAATATTTAGTCAGAACTATTTTTTGTCCTATTAATATTAAAATTAAACATAAACCAAATATATATTTTCCATTATATTAAGTATAAAAATTATTATATGTATCTAATTTCTCAATAAGACCCAAAAACCAAAGGTTTTCAATAATTTTAGAAATGAATTATTAAATAATAATTTTTTTTAATAGAGGAATACAATATACCGAGAATCGAAGAATTAAGCAAAAGCGCAAATTTTCGAGAACGAATCTCTACAATTTAGGTATCTGCTTCTTGTTTTTTGACGATTTTTTAAACCCTGCCGTATCCCCTTATTTGACGATTTTCGCCAAGTCCTCTCTAAACTAGCAAAATGTCTGCTGCGTTTTACAGTTTACATTTTAATACAGCAAGCGTTTTTGTATACTGTTAAAAAGGACGGAAACCTTTTAAAAATTAAAGACATGGCCTTTTTAAATTATTGCTAATTAATAAACAGATTATATAATTAATATCGTTTTTAGTTTGAAATATCTCGCTTCTCTGTCGCTTTGGCTCGTCGCTTCGCTTGTCGTAAACGGATATTTTTTTTTGCTGTCATGACCGGTATGAGTTGCAGATGCACATGATCATGAACTACACGTAAAATAATTTAATTGTAATTAAATAAATATTTAAAAATAATCCACTTCCCATACAATACTTACGAGCGGCCTTCACACCTATTTTATAAAATAAAAAAAAGAATTCACAGCACCTTCTATCCAATCTGATGGGGGATAGTAACTCACCCATCGACTTATCTCTTATCCATTAATGTACTTGAACGGGTTTTATCAAACATAGATAAGCACAATTTTCAAAAATTTAAGAAACTTAAGATATGACATATCACATTTTTCTTAAATTTTTGAAAAGTGCTTGAGATATATATGATGATGTGAAACAAATTCAACTGTGTTTCAAATATTGTTGAAACACGAAAGTCGTTAAACCCACAAAAGTAACGGTCAATAAACTACTTACCTCCCCACATCAGCACAAGAAGAGCACGAGCACACTGGTAAAGTTAACAAATCTAAAAAATGGTAATCTTAATAACTATGTTTTGAAATGAATAAAAAATAGGTCCTTAATAGCACATTTTTGCATTATGTAATTTTAAAATGGTTTAAATAATTTGTTTTTCACTCTGCGTTATTTTACATTACTGTAATCATGATAAACGTATTGATATAGTAAATTGATGATGAATATTAATCAATAAAGCATTAGATTGAGATAATTGCCATGTCGTTTAAATTTTTTTTTCGTTTCTTGAATGAAATAATTCAATGAATCTCGTAATGACAAATATATTTCTGGCCTAATGATCCACAGATATAATTCTCAATTCTGTTACGGTATGTCACTTTTGGAAAATGATGCATGTGTTCATCTGGAAATTTTACTTATGCAAAAGAAATTCCGTGATCATTAATTTTTGATCCTGTATGTGTTAATTAGACTTATGGATTTAATCTTTTGTTTTAACGTTCTATGATGCTTTTAAATAGCTTAACAGATTTGCAATGGCGACAATTATCCGGGAAAACGTTTCAAATCAGAAAACCGAATTAAGAAATTTCAGAAATCTTATTGCTATTCAATCGATTTCTCGAAGATTCGCGTAATAGAGCGAGAGTAAAAATTGTGAAACGAGGTTCTCAGGTATCTTATGGCGATTTAATTACGGCGTCAAAATACACTCATGTCCATAAATTAAGGATAATGAAGTTCAGGCAAAGAAAGAGACAGAAGCAAAACAAATTTGACTTATTTTAAAGTCTATTTATTAAACAAAAGGTAAAAAGAGCAAAATAGATGCTATATGTTTGACATAATTAATAAAAATTGCGATTTTTTACTCCCTGGAGCATATTTTAAATAAAGAACCTATTTATAAAAACAGTATAAACATGGTTGGTATGTTGGTTAATATGGAGTATGTCTCCCGACGATGCAATACAGGCCTTACAACGCCTAGGCATGCTGAGTATCAAATTATCAATCTGATCTTAGGAATATTACACCACTCATCAAGCAATGCCCTCGAAGTTCCGGTTGACAGCAGGTGGGGAGGGTTGACGGGCGGCTGCAATTCGTCGGCCAAGCATATCCCACACTTGCTCTAGCTGGATTCAAGTCCGGTGAGTATGCAGCCCAATCCATACGGGTGATATCCTCCAATTGAAGACATTCGTCTTCAATGTTTGCACTGTAAGGACACGGCGTTGTCATCCATAAACAGAAATTCAGCACCCATGGCGCCCCGAAACAAACGTATGTTGTTTAAGGACCGACATCCCGATAGATGCGCTGGCCTGTCATCGTCACACTCTGAACATACAGGTCTGGTTCTGGGAACCAAGAATAATTCCACCCCAAACGAGCCATCCTGCACCACCGTAACGGTGTCGTTCAATGGTGCCTCTTGGTGGTAACGGGTACCTGGCTCTCACCATATGAAAATCCGGCTAGAATCAGACTGCAAACTAAACCTGGACTCGTCGGAAACATCACAGAAGACCACTGTTACGGTGTCCACAATGCATGCTCTCTACTCCAGGTTAATCGCAGGCGACAGTGAGTTGCGGTAAGTGGAACACATCTGACAGGCCTACGAGCATATAGACCGGGCGAGCGGCCACGTGG
>BPLR01012390.1:0-89265 GCA_021605095.1 Caerostris extrusa | reverse complement strand
AGAAGAAGAGAAGAACAACTCTTGAAATTTATCAGTTATATGGAGTCAGTTGTCTTCTGAAAATTCTGTTTCAAGCTGCTACGCGGAAAAGAAATTTTTGCGTGACAGGTAGCACTTCCTTGGAAGTCTCATTGCTTTCTTTCATGAAAAAGCAACTTCCAGAAGCCTCGGGCACAACCGCTTTTCTGCTGCTAAGCCGTGTGCTGTCTGGCGCTCAGCCTCGGCATCTCGGGCGCCTGCACTTTGACGTCGAGTTAGCTTTTCCTTTTTATTTTATAATATTATTATTATTTTCTTCTTTACAGCGTCGTTTTCTTACTTTCTCTACTTTTATGCCATTCCAGTTTCAAAATTGGAAATTTTCATTTCTGTTTTCGGTTATAGGTCCCGAGGAATGTTCTGGCAGCTGCTGCTAGCTTGAAAGGAAAAAAAGACACTCTTATTCCCGGTATTATTTTCTCGTTGTTAAGCAAGTACCACCGTACCAGATGGAACGCGTGGTCTGCGCTTTGATTAAATCCCTCATTTCCTGCATCCAATAGGAGGCTTTTAAGAAACGAGAAAAAGTCAAAATAAGTAACTAGAGGGAATAAAGTACTTACCGCATGTTAAAATTTGCAAAGAAGAATTTGAAATACACGATTTTTAATATATCGAACATGTAAAGCAATCTCTTTCAATCAATCATTTAATACAATAGTACTCATTCCATCAATAACATTGAATTCCACAATGTTCTGTGGTGATTGGTGTTAATATAAGTTTATAAATGCCACTATCTTGTCGTGTTTCACAGATCGGAAGAGATGGATTGACATTAAAATTGGAAGTTGCTCAGCGTCATTTTTTCTCCACTTTTACCATTCTAGCTTTAAAAACGGAAATTTTCTATCTCTCTGTTTTCGGTTATATGTCTCGAGGAATTTTCTCAGCAGCTGCTAGCAGAGGAAAAAAACTGCTTATTTCCCGGTATTTTTCCTTGTTGTTAAGTACCACCGTACACCAGATGGAACTCTTGCATTGATTAGAATTTCCTTTCCCCTATTTCGTATCCAATAGGATGCTTTCAAGAAACGAGAAAAAGTCAAATTGAGTAACTAGAGGAATAAAGTAGAAGTAGAATGCATGTTAAAATTCAAAGAAGAAATTGAATATAAGTAAGGCTAATATGTTGAATGTGTAAAACAATAAAAATAAAATTAAACTAACTTAAAAACAACTTAAACAAATGATTAATTTTTAATATCAATCAGTTCTTCTGATCACATGAAACAAAACAAATAGTGTTATTTATAAACTTATATTAACATCAATTCGTTGTTTGATAGTGGTAAACTGTAGGTCCTGGTCTAATCAGCCCCAAAGTGTACCAAAAAATGACAAACCAAACCCAAACATCAATTCATAGAACAGTTCACTGAATTCCTTGATTCGTGGAATGAGTACTGTCGCTTTAAATGGTTGGATTGAAGGAGATTGTTTACGCATTCAATATATCAGTCTTATTATATTTCAAGTTCTTCTTTCATTAACATCTGTTATCTTTATACTTTTATTCCTCTAGTTACTCATTGTTTCTCGTTTCGCTCTGTGGATACGAAAACAGGAAAAGAAAAATTTAATCGATGCGGGTCACGGCTTTTCCATACGGCCACGTGTTACCAGCAAGGGAAAAAGACAATCAAGGAGTTGCGCCGCTTTCAAAGTTAACGGTGCAGGGTTCTTCGGACCTATAACCGGAAATGAAAATTTCCATTTGAAACAGAACTGTAAAAGTAGAGGAAGAAAAGAAAATGGCGCTGGAAGAAAATAATAATAATAATATAAGTAAAAAGAAAAGTAACTGGCGTCAAATACAGGCGTCAGATGCAGAAAGCTAATATCATACAGCACACGGCAATACAGCAGTTGCTCCAGGCCTCTGAAGTATTTTTTTTTTTTCATGAAAGAAAGCAATAGACTTGCAGAAAGTTCTACTTCTGTCACTGAAAATTTCTTTCCACGTAGCAGCTTGAGAGGGGATTTTCGAAGACAACTGACTCCATATAACTGATAAATTTCAGAGTTCTTTCTCTTCTTCTTCTTCTAAAGAGTAAAATTGCTTCTTTTCTTATGTTTGTCGAGCTTCTTTTTGCAGTTGAGAAAAAAAGAAAGAAAGAAAAATATGGACACTGCCAGAGTAAATATTTGAGATAGGATTTCTATTGAGCTTTCAATCGTCGGAATGTATTGTAATTGCATGTTTGTTGACTTCAGCTCGGCTCGTAAATATTCGCGAAATTTGAATTTTTCAATGTGATGCATTATTTCACACCAAACCAGTTACCAGGATATTCTATATATAACTGATATTATTGTGAATAATGTAAAGATAAAAAGAAAGATGAATGATAAATTACATTAAGATACAAAAATGTTTGAAACTTATTCATAAAAAAATTATTAATTATGATTTGTTTACAGCAGGGGTGATTGTCAAAATTTCATTAGTTTCAAAAACTGTACGTGAAACAATTAGACAAACCTTTCTAGTACAATTACAACATAAAAATATAAAAATAGGTTTGATAGGGTCGATTAAATATGTTGTCATTTATCACAACCTATTATTGTGACTAACCTCAGTGTACCTTAATATACTGTTTCATTAAATATTTCATGGAGTCTGCATAAATATAACAGAGGAATAAAGTATAAGAAGACTGTATGTTAAATTTGAAATATAAATATATGTTGAACATTTAAGACAATCTCATTCCATCGATAACATTGAATTCCGGAAACTTTTCAAGAGTGTTCTACAAATTGATGTAATTTTATTTATAAATAACATTATGTGTCGTGTTTCACAGATCATAAGAATTTATTGATAGTAAAACTCATTACTTAGTGATTGAATTGATCACAAATAAGCATCAATAATTATTTGCTATATGAGACTCTGTGAATCACACATATGGTTTACTAAAAACTGTTACTATCTATACCCGTAGCTGTTGATATACTATACCATAATTGGTATAGTATGCATAACATTGATACTTTACTTACAAGGTAATTCTGGTATTTGAACAAAAAAAATTTTTAGTTCAAAAATCATCGAGGTGTTAACATTATCAAAGTCGTTCATTTATAATTATAATCTGGTCGATTGCCAACTAATGATAGAGTGTCAAATGCATGCATATTGACACATGTGGTTTTACTATAAACTGTTGGTATCTGTATAATAGCTGTTGGTATACTATACCATAATTGGTATAATATACAATAATTATTGATACTTTATTTTTCAAGGTAATACCAGTAATTGAATTTATTTTTTAAATTTAATAAATCATCAGTGGTTTTTGTTTGTATTTTTAACCTATAGACTTATAGGTAGATCTTGCATCATTAAAGTCATTCATTTATAATAATAAAACTGGTTGATTTCCAAGTAATGATGGAGTGAAAAGTGCATGTATATTGCTTCATATGTTTTACTATAAACTGTTGAACGAAACGAAAGAAATGTGGATGTAATACATTACTTTCTTTTGGATCACCATCTGGTTGGTGACACATACTATGGTTTATTATATAGTGTTAATATCTATACAATAGCTGTTGGTATACTATACCATAATTGGTATAATATACAATATCATTGATACCTTACTTACGAGATAATACCGGTAATTGAATAAAACATTTTTTAGTTCAATAAATCATCAGTGATTTTTGTTTGTATTTTTAACCTACGGACTTATTAACTCAAATTTTTAAGATCTACCCATATTACAAATGATGTTTGGCATCATTGAACACGAAAGAAATGTTGGGATGTGTTACATTACTTTCCTTTCGATCACCATCTACTACCTATCTACATCCCTGTTGGTGATACCATTGAAAAAGAAAAGATAGGAAAAAAAGATTCAGATGACTGTGACAGAATATTTGCATAGTCATAAATGTAATATCTTTTTGGAAGTAGTCGAGATATGAATTCAGAATGGCTGTTTCTGGGAGCCCTTCTCAGCAGATAAGGCTTAGCTTTTTATTGCGAACTTGAGACTCGGTGTATTACAGGTAACACCGTATGCAATCCGCTATTTTTATTCCCTTTATCGGTTTACCCCTGGAGGGATGAAACTGCATCAGAGGGATTCTCTAGGGAGGGGTTGTGGGGGTGTAGCAAGAGTAATCCAGGAGTCTTGGAATGATGGTTGTAAAATTCATCATACTTTGTGGTTGAGAAGTAATATAAAATTACCTTCCTCTTCCTTGCGGAGTTATCATGTAAAAGAGATATTCGGCTTTTGTATTGAAGTAAATGTCATTCAATTTTTTTTTTTTTTCAAAGGGTTATTATTCTTCATTATTCGGGTATTTAAAATACTATTAGATATACGTTATTTTTTTAATTTCAAAGACTAAAAGTATATTCATTCATATTAAACTTATATATGTTTTCTATTCGAATCATATTTATATTTAGTGTTGTTTGAATTATTTTCAAAATGAATTTTCGTTGTATAATATACGCGAAATTATATCGATTATTATTTCTTTTAAGTCAATATAAAACTGACTTATTTGTGTCTAGTTATTTCAGCCATTTATAACCATTTAACTTAAAATAATTTTTATGTTTTAACTTAATACTCAAAAGTATTCAAATAGAATGTATAATATCTTGAAAAATTTGGTAGAATATGATGAAAAATTATTAGACTATACATAAATAGATAACTTAAATTCCAATAATGGTAATGCAATTCAGTGATCGAATATCGGCAGCGATAAGTAATGAGTAGGAGCACTCTTTGTGCCCAAGCATACTTTAACCTTTCAAGTTACTGGTGAAGTAAGTGTAGGGATTTTGTCCTGAATTATGGATAAATTTCACATTCTCAATCATCCTCTGCTGTTAGTTTTAGTCTAGAGTAAATCACACAAAGGAAGGGCAATCACGGCCTACACATGCTCGTATGGCGGGATCCTGAAATGTCGGTGGTCAAGGAAGCATCTAGGTTTTTTCCAGGGCTTATTTGCTGAATTTAAGCTTATTGCTGAAGTTTTGCAGGGCTTATTTGCTGAAGTATTGCAAGCCTTGTTCGAACAAATAAAACTTCAGCAAATATTATCCTGCTGGAAAACAGCATTTTGCAAACGATGAAAGTCGTGTAGTACATCTGTCTGAAGCATCTTATCCATATATCGTTTTACCATTTTTCGTGCCACTGATATAATATTAGAAGTAAAGGACTATCAAAAGTAAAGCCACGCTAAACTACGATGTTGCTACATAGTATACTGCTATGCCATGTTAATCTATACTGTTAGATAATTGAGTTGTGTGCCATTCAACAATCTTTGCAAGACAGAATTCGACTGTTACTAGTATCAATACTGCTATACCATGTTAATCTATTTTATTAGATAATTGAATTGTGTACCATTCAACAGTCTTTGCAAGATTGAATTCGACTGTTGCTAGTATCGATACTGCTGTGCCATGTTAATCTATATTATTAGATAATTGAATTATGTGCCATTCAATAGTCTTTGCAAGACTGAATTCGACTGTTACTGGTATCGATACTGATATGCCATGTTAATCTATATTATTAGATAATTGAATTATGTGCCATTCAACAATCTTTGCAAGACAGAATTCGACTGTTACTAGTATGGATACTGCTATGCCATGTTAATCTATATTATTAGATAATTGAATTATGTGCCATTCAATAGTCTTTGCAAGACTGAATTCGACTGTTACTGGTATGCCATGTTAATCTATATTACTAAATAATTGAATTGTGTGCAATTCAACAGTCTTTTTAAGACTGAATTTGATTGTCACTGATAGTAGACTCGTCAATAAATACTATTTTTGTCCTATTTAGGTGTCCAATATACTTGTTTCGACATCATTGCAGTAATTAATTTTGCACTAATGATAATTTTCGTAAAAGCACATGCACAAATTTATATCGTTGATGAATATTCTTTTTGATACCTGATCCTATCAACATAACTTTCCAAAATGCAACAACCGTGAATTGTGACGAAATTGCATGGTTTTGGATGTACTTTTTCCCAAGATGCAATGTGAATATAAGCTAGGGAAGTTCAATTAAAGCGTATGTAATCCTTAAATAAAACCACGTTAAATCTCTGAAGGTAGAACTTGGCTTCGGTGACTTGGGCCAAGTATCTTTTCGGCTATGCGTGTTTTCTCAGACGAAAAACAAGAGTTCCTTTGGCGAGAAAATACCGACCGTAAACTTGGCTGTCGTTTCCTTCCGTTTTACCTCGTTAACTTCTCATATGACAATTTGCATTTTAGATCATCTACATAAATCACTGGCTGCTTATTCTTTGAAGTTTGTGTATAATCGTAGAAGTTCTTCACAGTGTTGCGTTTTCTCTGTAAGAGATTAGTTAACATTTAAATGTATTAATATTAAATTTGTAGAACAGATCGGCAGGCATCTATATTGATTTATAGTTATATTTAAATTAGTAAATCTAATAATTAGTGAACACCTCAAAAGATCCAGTTTTTTTTTAGTTCTAATACATTGATTGTATTTTATCCTTTCTCAGTAATGAATGAGGTTTAGACTTTATTAAAATATGCAAATTAAATTGAATAAGAGGATCTAAAATTTAAAAGCAAATTAATTACTTGAATAATGAAATATATAAATATTTATTGTTTTTTACTACTTATAACAAAATTGAGAAAAAAAAATTTACATTTAAAAAATTTCACCCTGATTAAAAATATATTATGTTGTGATGGGGCACTCGTAGGTAGAAGTCTGATTTGATTCCAAGTCACTGGAATCAGGGGAGTTAATCCGGGATTTGGGCATCGTATGGAAGAAAACCCGAAAACTCCAACCCAAAATGCTGAATATTCTAAACGCCTTCGAGTCTTCACACATCTGAAACAGTGTCTACAACAATGCCTTCAGCAGATTGAACTTCACCCATAATGCTCGCCAGTGGCACGCATTACTACTGCGCCACGAGTCGGGCATATACAAATATACTGAAAAGATAAAAATGCAGTAGATAAAATCGCCCTTTCTATTATTTTTAATACTATTTCTTTTTAAGAAAATGCAGTTATAGTAAACACACACATATATATATATATATATGCTAGTATGAGATTTTTCTTCTTTAAGCAAATTATTACTTATAATGAGAAGTTGAAAAAAAAAAAGGAAAGCTATTACTTTTCATTGTATTACAAAATACAATGAAAAGCTGATCTTGCCTTCTAATGTGCCAGGAAATCGTTAGTTTTCTACTTCTAAAGGTAGCAGTGACAATCCTAATCATATTCTATTGTGGGTCTTTTTTTTCCCCCATCTCTTTCATTATTAACATGCACAGTCTTAAAGGTAACCGGGACTTAATCATGTCAGAAAACTCATTCATGAAAAGGGAATGACTAACAGCAATGACATTAACAATAATCAATGAAAGCAAAGAGAAACCGAAATTTGTCCATATTTGCACTATCCGTGCTTTCGAATCTCCACAATATATAATTAAGTTTGGCAGGGAAAGAGAAAACTTGGATTGCTTTGACAAATATTGAGTAAGAAAAGCAAATATTTCAAATCAAATATGATAAAGATGAGCAGTACGATGGCCAAAAATCGTTAGCCTTTAGAAAATGTGGTTTTATTTTTATTCATTTTTATTACTGTTATTTAATTCTTGATTCTCCATTCCTTTTTTTTGAGGAAGTTGGTGGAATCACACTGTTTGACGAACAGATCAAAATCCAAGATTCACGAGATCTTGTTTTTATGTTTGATTTAAAGAATATTTAACCTGCTTTCGTGATATTCTCTACAGTGAAAAGTTTGTAGAAATCATTTAGCATTTCATTTTCCTTTTATTTGTTTTTGCCACTGCATAACTTCTGAGGAAGCAGCATGAAAATCCCTTCTGTTGAAAAGTGCTTTAACCACCTTAACTATGCAGTGGAAAGCGTGTGAATGAATAGAATAATCTCAAAGTGAATATTTATAAATTGTATTGAAAAAATCCCTTTACAAATAACTTTCAATCGTCCTTGTCTCAAAGGAATAAAAAAAAAACTGATAATTTCATTTAAAAATATTTTGTCTCTCTCATATTTCTATTTTTGATTAGTTTATTTTTGGGAATCAACACAATATGTTCTTTTAGTAAACAAATAAAGCTTTAATGGCGTAAGAGTCGGGTTTCGTTTGATTTATTTCTGATAATTTTTCTCTTTATCATTAATTATGAAAAGATTCAAACATGAATCTTCCTTGAAAAGAATATTTTTCTTTTTTAAATAAAAAAGAAATTACTCAAATGTTTCTCAATCAATATGAAATGTAAGTAATTTTATTGGAGTGCTGTATGTTTTCCGCGAACTTGGCTCATATTTAATTTTAAAAGTATTTTTTTTTTTTTCGTTTCCTAATATTTTCAAAGTTTTCGCTGGCTTTTATTTATTTTAATTTGTCTGATGTGATTTTCTATTGCTTATTTTGATAGATGTTTTTCGATAACAACCGTAGTAAATATTTTGAAATTTTACTCCAACTATCAGTTTTAAATATTAAAAAAATTAGAACAAATTTTAATTAAACTTCACTGCTAGGTTATTTTTTGCTGGAAAATTTAATATCATGTTTGTTAGAATTTCGCCGATGAGAAAGCTGTGGATATTAAAAAACGTTATATATATAGAGAGAGAGAAATAGATAGATAGATAGATATACCATTATGAAATTTTTTTCTTAAGCAAATTATTAATTACAAGGAAATGCAGAAAAAAGCTGAAAAGCTGTTACAATTTATAATGAAAAGCTGATCTTGCCTCCTAATGTGCCAAGAAATCATTAGTTTTCTACTTCTAAAGGTAGACGCGGCAGTGACAATCCTAATCATATTCTATTGTGGGTCTTTTTTTTTTCCCATTCGTTTCATTATTAGCATGCACAGTCTTAAAGGTAACCGGGGCTTAATCATCAGAAACCCATTCATGCAGAGGGAATGGCTAACAGCGGGACATTAACAATAATCAATGGAAGCAAAGAGAAGCATCTTCTCCATATTTGCACAATCCTGGCTTCGAATCTCCACACTATATAATTAAGTTTGGGGGAAAGAGAAAGCTTGGATTACTTTGACAAATACTGAGTAAGAAAAGCAAATATTTCAAATGAAATATGATAAAGAAGAGCATTACGATGGCCAAAAATCGTTGGCTTTTAGAAAATGTGATTTTATTTTTATCATTTTAATACTGTTATTTTTTTTATTCTTGGTTCTCCATTCCTTTTTTTTTGACGGAGTTTGTTTGACGATCAGAACAAAATCCGAGGTCTCGAGATCTTGTTTTTATGTTTGATTTAAGAATATTTAACCCACTTTCGTGATATTCTTTCATTGAAAAGTTTATAGAAATCTTTTAACATTTCGTTTTCCTTTTATTTGTTTTTTGCCGATGCATAATTTCTGATAAAACATTCGAAACGGCATGAAAATCCCTTCTGGTGATAAAGTGCTTTAACAACGTTAACTCTGCAGTTGAAAGCGTATGAATAAATAGAATAATCTCAAAGTGAATATTTATAAATTTTATATAAAAATCCCTTTTACAAATAACTTTCAATCGTCCTTGTCTCAAAAGAATGAATAAAAAAAAAAAAACTATAATAATTTCATTTTAAAATATTTTGTCTCTCTCACATTTCTATTTTTGATTAGTTTATTTTTGTGAATCAACACAATAAGATAAAATATGTTCTTTTTTAGTGAACAAATAAAGCTTTAATGGCACCTAAGAGTCAGGTTTCGTTTGATTTATTTCTGATAATTTATTTCTCTTTTATCATTAATTATGAAAAGATTCAAAGATGAATGATCCTTAAAAGAATCTTTTTTTAAAAGAAATTACTCAAATGCTTCTCAATCAATATGAAATGTAAATAATTTTATTAGCGTACTGTTTGTTTTCCGTGAAATTAGCTCATATTTAATTTTTTAAATGAAATATTTTCAAAGTTTTCGCTGGCTTTTATTTATTTTAATTTTCATGTGATTTTCTATTGTTTTTTGATAGATTTTTTGATAACAACCGTAGTAAATATTTTGAAATTTTACACCAACTATCAGTTTTAAATATAAAAAAATTAGAAAAATTTTAATTAAACCAAATTTTAATTAAAATTCATTATCTTGTTTGTTATTCGCCGTTTAAAAGCTTTATTTAAAAAAACATCTATATATTATTATAATAGCATATATATATATTAATAGATATGCTATTATGAAATTTTTCTTCTTTAACAAATTATTAATTATAATGAAAGCTGTAAAAAAATGAAAAGGCTATTACAAATTACAATGAAAAGCTGATCTTACCTTTAATGTGCCAAGAAATCATTAGTTTTCTTCTTCTAAAGGTAGACGCAGTAGTGACAATCCTAATCATATTCCTATTGTGGGTCTTTTTTCCCGCATTCGTTTCATTATTAGCATGCACAGTCTTAAAGGTAACCGGGGCTTAATCATGTCAGAGAACCCATTCATGCAGAGGGAATGGCTAACAGCAGGGACATTAACAATAATCAATGGAAGCAAAGAGAAGCATCTTCTCCATATTTGCACAATCCTGGCTTCGAATCTCCACAGTATATAATTAAGTTTGGGAGGGAAAAGAAAGCTTGGATTACTTTGACAAATACTGAGTAAGAAAAGCAAATATTTCAAATCAAATATGATAAAGATGAGCATTACGATGGCCAAAAATCGTTGGCTTTTAGAAAATGTGGTTTTTATTTTTTTATCATTTTTAATACTGTTATTTTTTATTCTTGGTTCTCCATTCCTTTTATTTTTGACGGAACCAGTTTGTTTGACGATCAGAACAAAAACCGAGGATCTCGAGATCTTGTTTTATGTTTGATTTAAGAATATTTAACCCACTTTCGTGATATTCTTTTCAGTTGAAAAGTTTATAGAAATCTTTTAACATTTCGTTTTCCCTTTATTTGTTTTTGCCGATGCATAATTTCTGATAAAACATTCGAAACGGCATGAAAATCCCTTCTGGTGATAAGTGCTTTAACAACGTTAAATCTGCAGTTGAAAGCGTATGAATAAATAGAATAATCTCAAAGTGAATATTTATAAATTTTATATAAAAAAATCCCTTTTGCAAATAACTCTCAATCGTCCTTGTCTCAAAAGAATAAAAAAAAAAAAAACTTTAATAATTTCATTTTTAAAATATTTTTTCTCTCTCACAATTTTATTTTTGATTAGTGTATTTTTGTGAATCAACATAATAAGATAAAATATGTTCTTTTAGTAAACAAATAAAGTTCTGTAATAGCGTCACCTGAGTCAGGTTTCATTTGATTTATTTCTATAATTAATTTCTCTTTTATCATTAATTATGAAAGGATTCAATGATGAATCTTCCGTAAAAAATATTTTTTAAAAGAAATTTGCTCAAATGTTTTCAATCAGTATGAAATGTAAATAATTTTATTAGGGTACTGTTTGTTTTCTGTGAAATGAGCTCATATTTAAATTTCAAATGAAATATTTTTTTTTCAATTTATTTTTATTTATTTTAATTTGTTTGATTTGTTTCGATAACATTGATAGGAAGTGTTTTGGACTTTTATTCCAACTATCAAAACTTTAAATATAAAAAAATTCGAAAACATGTTAAGGCCAAATTTTAATTAAAATTCATTACTTCGTTATTCCTTGTTTAAAGTTTATCATCTTATTTATTATAATAGCATATATATATTATATGCTATTAGGAAATTTTTCTTCTTTTCTGTAAATTATTAATTATAATGAACAGCTGAAAAAGCTGAAAGGCTATTACAAATTACAATGAAAAGCTGATCTTACCTTTTAATGTGCCTTGAAATCATTAGTTTTCTACTTCTAAAGGTAGCAGTGACAATCCTAATCATATTCTATTGTGGGTCTTTTTTTCCCCCATTCCTTTCATTATTAGCATGCACAATCTTAAAGGTAACCGGGACTTAATCATCTCAGAAAACTCATTCATGAAAGGAATGGCTAACAGCAATGACATTAACAATAATCAATGAAAGCAAAGAGAAACCGAAATTTCTCCATATTTGCACAATCCGGGCTTTCGAATCTCCACACTATATAATTAAGTTTGGCAGGGAAAGAGAAGCTTGGATTACTTTGAGAATACTGAGTAAGAAACAAATCAAATCAAATATGATAAAGATGAGCAGTACGATGGACAAAAATCGTTAGCTTTAGAAAATGTGGTTTTTATTTTTATTCATTTTTATTACTGTTATTTTATTCTTGATTCTCCATTCCTTTTTTGAGGAAGTTGGTGGAACCATTTTGTTTGACGAACAGATCAAAAGAATCCCACTTTCGGGTTCACGAGATCTTGTTTTTATGTTTCTCAAAGGGAAAAAATAAAAAAAAATATATATAATAATTTCATTTTAAAATATTTTTAAAAGAAATTCAGTCCCTCTCCTTGTCTCACAATTATATATTTTATATATATAATAATTTCTATTTTTAAAAATATTCAGTCCCTCTCACAATTTATTTTTGTTTTTATTTTTGTGAATCAGCATAATAAGATAAAATATGTTCTATTAGTAAAGAAATAAAGCTCTAATGGCGTCAGAGTCAGGTTTCATTTGATTTATTTCTAGTAATTTATTTCTCTTTTATCATTAATTATGAAAGATTCAAAAAGCTGAATCTTGCGTGAAAAGAATATTTTTTTTTAAAAAAAAGAAATTACTCAAATGTTTTTCAATCAATACGAAATGTGAGTAATTTCATAGAGATACAATTTCCTTTCCATGAAATGAGCTCATATTAAATTTTAAATGAAGTATTTATTTTTCAATGTTTTCACTGGCTTTTTATTTATTTTAATTTGTGTTTAATTTGTTTGATGTTTTTGATAGCAAGTTTTGGAATTTTATTCCAACTATCAACTTGAAAAAAAAAAAAAATAAAAAAAAGAGTAAATTTTGATTAAAGTTCATTGCTCGGTTATTTCTTGTTTAAAAGTTTATCGTCATATTTATTATAATAGCATATATATATATATATATATATATATATGCTATTATGAAATTTTCTTCTTTAAGCAAATTATTAATTAGAATGAAAAGCTGAAAAAAAACAGTAAAAGCTATTACAAATTACAATGATAAATTGATCATACCTTCTAATGTGCCAAGAAATCATTAGTTTTCTACTTCTAAAGGTAGACGCGGCAGTGACAATCCTAATCATTTCCTATTGTGGGTCTTTTTTTCTCCCATTAGTTTCATTATTAGCATGCACAATCTTAAAGGCAACCGGGGCTTAATCATGTCAGAAAAGCCATTCATGGAGAGGGAATGGCGAACAGCAATGACATTAACAATAATCAATGAAAGCAAGGGAAGCATCTTCTCCATATTTGCACTATCCAGGCTTCGAATCTCCACACTACATACTTAAGTTTGGCAGGGAAAGAGAAAGCTTGGATTACTTTGACAAATACTGAGTAAGAAAAAGCAAATATTTCAAATCAAATATGATAAAGATGAGCATTACGATGGACAAAAATCGTTAGCTTTTAAAAAAATGTGATTTCATTTTTATCAGTTTTGTATTCTTGATTCTCCGTTCCGTTTTTGAGGAGTTGGTGGAACCATTTTGTTTGACGAACAGAAAAAATCCAAGGTTCTACAGAAGAATTTTATGTTTGATTTAAGAATATTTAACCCACTTTCGTGATATTCTCTTCAATGAAAAGTTTATAGAAATCTTTTAACATTTCATTCCTTTGATTTGTTTTTTGCCGATGCATAAACTGTCGAAACTGCAGGAAAATCCCTTCTGGTGAAAAGTGCTTTAACAACGTTGAACTCTGCAGTGGAAAACGTATAAATAAATAGAATAATCTCAAAGTGAATATTTATAAATTTTATTTTAAAAAAAAATCTCTTTGCAATTAACTTTCAATCGTCCTTGTCTCAAAAGAATAATAATAATAATAATAAATATAATTTCATTTTAAAATATTCTTTCTCTCTCAAAAATTCTATTTTGGATTAGTTTATTTTTGTGAATGAACATAACAAGATTAAATATGTTCTTTTTAGAAAACAAATAAAGCTTTAATGGCGTCAGAGTCAGGTTTCATTGGATTTCTTTTTCTTTTATCATTAATTATTAAAAGATTCAGAGATGAATCTTCCGTCAAAAGAATATTTTCCTTTAAAAAAAAAAAAAAAAAAGAAATTACTCAAATAGTGCTCAATCAATAGAATGCAAGTATTTTTGTTCGGGTACTGTTTGTTTTCCATGAAATAAGCTCATATTTAATTTTAAATGAAATGTTTATTTTTTCTCATTGCAAATATTTTCAAAGTTTTCACTGGCTTTTTATTTATTTTAATTTGTTTGATAACATAACCGTTGCAAGTGTTTTGGAATTTTATTCCAACTATCAACTTTAAATAAAAAAAAATCCGTAACAAATTTTAATTAAATTTCATTTCTGTGTTATTTCTTGTTTAATAATTTAATATCACATTTGTTAGAATTTCGCCAATGTGAAAGCGATGTTTATTTAAAAAAGGTTATATATATTATATGTTATTATATATAAATGCTATTATGAAATTTTCGTCTTTAAGCAAGTGATTAATTAGAATAAAAAATTTAAAAAAAAAAGCTGAAAAGCTATTACAAAAAACAATGAAAAGCTGATCTTTCCTTCTAATGTGCCAAGAAATCATTAGTTTTCTACTTCTAAAGGTAGACGCGGCGATGACAATCCCTAATCATATTCTATTGTGAGTCTTTTTTTTCCCACATTCGTTTCATTATTAGCATGCGCAATCTTAAAGGTAACTGGGACTTAATCATGTCAGAGAAGCCATTTATGCAGAGGGAATGGCTAACAGCAGTGACATTAACAATAATCAATGAAAGCAAAGGAAGCATCTCCATATTTGCACAATCCTGGCTTCGAATCTCCACACTACATAATTAAGTTTGGCAGGAAAGAAAAGCTTGGATTACTTTGACGAATACTGAGTAAGAAAAGCAAATATTTCAAATCAAATATGATAAAGATGAGCATTACGATGGCAAAAATCGTTAGCTTTTAGAAAATGTGATTTTTTTTTATTCATTTTATTACTGTTATTTTTTATTCTTCATTCTCCGATTCCTTTTTTTTTTTTTTTTTTTTTTGAGGGAGTTGGTGGAACCATTTTTATTTGACGACCAGAACAAAATCAGGGTTCTCGAGATCTTGTTTTATGTTTGATTTAAGAATATTTAACCCACTTTCATGATATTCTCTTCAGTGAAAAGTTTATAGAAATTTTTTAGCATTTCGTTTTCCTTTTATTTGTTTTTTTTTGCCAATGCAAAATTTCTGACGAAGCAGCATGAAAATCCTTTAGGTGTAAATAAAGCTCTAATGTCATCAGGAGTCAAGGTTTCATTGATTTATTTCTCTTTTATCATTAATTATGAAAAGATTCAAAGATGAATCTTCCTTGAAAAAGAATCTTTTTTCTTTTAAATAAAAAAAGAAATTCCTCAAATGTTTCTCAATCAATATGAAATGTAAGTAATTTTATTGGGGGTACTGTTTGTTTTCCATGAACTAAGCTCATATTTAATTTTAAATGAAATATTTGGGTGTTTTTCATTCCAAATATTTTCAAAGTTTTCACTGGCTTTTTATTTATTTTAATTTGTCTGATGCGATTTTCTATTGCTTATCCTGATAGATGTTTTTGATAACATATCCGTAGCAAGTGTTTTGAATTTTATTCCAACTATCAGCTTTAAATAAAAAATTGAGAACAAATTTTAATTAAACTTCATTGCTGGGTTTTTTTGTTTTGTTTGAAAGTTTAATATCATATTTATTAGAATTTTGTCGATGCGAAGATGGTTATTTATAAAATGAAAATTCCTAATTTTTAGTCTTTAATTTAAGAATATAAATTAATTTAAGAATTTTGATTGCTATAATATTTATTAGAATATCATATTTATTCGTATTTATTATCATATTTTGTATTAGTTATTACTATCGTATTAGAATTTCGCCAGTAAGAAAATGATGATTATTTACAAAATGAAAATAATATGAATGGCATATCGCTAATATATTCTCCATGTTTCAATATATGTGCATACTAATTTTTATGGATATCGTTTGAACGGTACAGGCGATGAATGGCTGCAGCACCATCTGGTGGCGACTTACAACAAAGAGGATAGCAAAACAACATTCTCTGTGTTTTGTCATACACTCTAAAAAATTTCATCAAAATCGGTTAAGGCGTTTAGGAGGAGTTCAATGACAAACACATGTACAGAAGAACCCAATTGCAACATCGTCTGCAGGGGTCCAATTGTGAATCTAAATCATCCAGTGACCAACTCAAACGCACACACACAAAATTTCATCAAAATCGGTCCAGCCGTTTAGAAGGAGTTCAGTGACAAACACATGCACAGAAGATTATATATACATATATATATTGGTATATTCCCCCATCTTGTGAGAATTTTAAGACACCCTTTCAATTCAACGAAAGCGTAAAATATATAAATGGTATGTTGTTGGTTGCTAGTTACATTGTGAATATAAGTTTCCCTTGATACTTTGTCTTTACTCAAGCTTCAATTAAAAAATTTCTTGTATAAAAACAAAACCTCGTTTGCTGTGTTTTCTTTTTATTATTACAAAAAAAAAAAAAAAACACGTGATATCCCCCTGAAGCGAAGATCGAAATATGCTGATTAGGAAAGCATACTTAAGGAAATTAAACCTTGTCAAATATCTCAAAATATCGAACCGACAAAAATAACAGGAAAAATAATACTAAAAACGGTGGTTTCATAACAATTATGTGCGCCGCATTTGCATACAGAGGGGTATAGAATTTGATTCCGATGATTAAAAAGAATCGTATCGTATCGTTATAGCTTTTTGTTCTTCGTGTGGTAATGAATGTCCGTAAACGATGTACATTTCAACGCTCGTGTTTATAACCCACAGCTAATGAGCTCTCTAATGATAGCGAAATAAAATCCTGTGCCAAGCATCGAATTTTGTTGGCAAAGAGTTTTGGGGTGGTGAGTTTATATCATCCAGAATGTTGATAGACGGCTTTAATTGTTATAAATTCATGCATGCTGTTTATGGGATGGCTCCCTTGAGGTTATCTGGGTTAATGATTCGCTGTTAAGTTAATTTACAGTATTTTTCAGGTTATAGTTAATTTTTCTTTATTATTTTCTAAATCGAGATGACGGTTTATTTGGTGATGAGTTGTTGTTGGAGGGTCTAATGGATATGCCAATACAATACAGTTCTGGATATTTGAATTCTATTATTTAGAAACTGTTATCTTCGTAATGTTTTGTTACTGTTTTATATAATTTGTTTATTCATTTAGAAATTATTTTCTAAATTTTTTTTGTGATGTAACTTTTTTATTTCCACATAACAGTAGGTTTTTTCTTTTCGTTTTGTTGATAGTAAAAAGTTTGGATTATAGTTTCAGTGTGGAATTCAAATTAAATTAAGATTTGCATTGTAGCGTAAATTATATTAATAAAACTGTTTGCATAATTGTTTTTTATTATGAAGAAACGTATTCCCTTCCATTTTATTATTGCAAAGAGTTTGGGGGTTTCTATTTTATTATGAAAAATCGTATTCCCTTGCATTTTATTATTGCAAAGAGTTTGGGTATTTCTTTTTTTATTATTAAAAATCATATTACCATGCATTTATTATTGCAAAGAGTTTAGTTGTTTCTATTTTTTTGTATGTTTCTATTTTATCAAGAAAAACGTATTCATTGCATTTTATTACTGCCAAGAGTTTGGGTGTTTCTATTTTATTATGAAGAATCGTATTAGAATCGTATTTTTTAGTCCTCTGAATATTAATTGCGCACATCACTACTGAGCAACGAGTTACCGAAAAATGTGATTTAATTACACTTTTCATTTCTTTTTAATAAATATTTTCTCTGTCTACTACACTTTAAAATTTGACACTATATCATCTTTAAAGCACTTATCATCGTGAAATCAAGCTTATCTACCTTATAGGCTGTTTATCTCTTATGTATCAATGGAACGGCTGCGTGACTCCATACCTCTTAAATTGACAGTAATTCACGAAGTTTATGGACCAGAACACAGGCGCTGTGAAATCCGCTGTTAAAAGAAACTTAAAATAAAATAAGCTCTTACAAATTTTCGCTTCATCCCCCTCCCCCTATTTTTTTTTTTTTTTTTTTTCTTTCTTTTCTCACCTCTCTTCGAATTCATGCATGATTATCAGTCTCTGATCCTCGTGTCTGGATCACACTGTAATTTAATGCAAAACTGGCCCGTTTATGTGGAAATTTAATTTATTTTTATTGCAACGCTGCTGAAAGGTAAATTTATTGCCAATTACATGCCCCAGCGACGTAAGGCTTCACATTTAAGGCAATTAATTTTATTAAGTCCCACAATTTTCCGTTTGGTGTTTTCGACGGTGTGTTTTATGGTCTCCGCCATTTTTTTCTTCTTCCTCTCCCCCGAAGCTGATCTCCTCTTTCCTGAGGTATTGGAAATCAGTCTGGGGATTTAGAAAAGTCTTCTTTGAGATTATCGTGATTTTACTTTTGTTGTTTAAGGTGAAGTTTTATGCTTTTCTTTATATTTGTACTCAGAGATCAGTCGTTCACTTTTTGAAGTCGGGGCGCATTTAAAAATCTACAAAATAATTGTAGGCGCATGGTATACAAATTTTTAAGAAATAAGCATCCGCTACTACTATCTCACAGTTTCATATTCAGTTTCAAAGACTGGAATGGAAAATTTTTAACATTGAATACCACATAAACACTAACGCTTCTAGTAGCCGACCATGGAAATTACTACTCCTAGTTAATCGAAACCTACTTTTGGCTCATTATCGCTATTTAGCGATTTTTTATATGAAGAAAGAAGAAAAAAAGCAACCAAAAGTTTATTTGTTTGTGATGAAATTTGTTGATCGTGTAATATGCTGTAAAATTAGTTTCTCTGTTTAAAAATTTTACACTATACGCATTTTAAAATTTTACACTATATCTTCTTTAAAGCACTTCTTATCATCGTGAAATCAAGCTTATCCACCTTATGAGATAAGTCGTTCTCGAACTTTTGAAGTCGGGGCCAGTTTGTCATTTTGAAGTTTGTCATTTAAAACCTACAAAATAATTGTAGACTTATCATATACAAATTTCTAAGAAATAAGCATCCGCTTCTAGCTCCTTACAGTTCTATATCCAATTGGCGGAGTTTCGAAGCTGCAATGGAAATATTTTTAACATTGAAAATCTCAATCTCTGTGTCTCAAGTCTCAACCCAACCACACCCAGTCACAATCCAGTTTCTCCAACCCACAACTCTACATCATTCAATTTTAATTATCTTATGTTTATATTTTTTAAAATGAATATAACAAGCAAATTGGTCCAATCCGATCCAAATTTTTGTAATCGTAACCGTAAACTATTTTAAAAGAAATTTAATATCACTATGAATGTTAGAAATATGAAAGTTCTCATATGTAAAAAAAAAATTTTTGTATAAAAGGGATAGTGAGTTTAAAATTCTAACGAGACATTGTTTACTTTAATGCACTTCATCAAATTCTAATAAATTAAATAAAATAGCTTCACCGTAATTGAGAAAATTTCTAACATCTCAAGTTAAATATGTTATATTGATGTGCTCAGTTAAATACACATTTTTGCTTTAGCGGATAATATTTAATATTGTGCTTTGATGTCATGCTCCTTCTTTTGTCTGCTGCCAATTGGCTAGCTCTCTGGCTTTTGGTACCACGTGCTTTAAATTAGAATCCTGGTGGTGGTATGGATGTTTGGTAGTGGATCAGAATCCACGTTAAACTGTAGTTCCCGGCCTCATTAGCCCAAAGTGTGCTCAAAATGACCGTAGAACCACAAACCAAACCTTTTGCCTATTTGAACCAAACCTTCTTTTTGCATTAATGCTAATTTTTCTAACTAATTTAAGATGGGGAGGTATCGTGGTTCTTAAAACCACACAGGAACTCCGTAACAGGTACGCCCGTTGCCCTTCTTTATGCATATCAGAATTTGTTATTTTTAATAAAATGATGCCTATAAGGCGACTTTAAGTACTAATGTAATGTCTTTGGTACCACGAGCTTCATGTTAGAATGCTGGCGGTGGTATGGATGTTTGTGAGTGGTTCGGAATCCATGAAGATCTAACAAACAAAATGACCGTGCACAAAATGACCGTAGAGCTGGAACCAAACCTTCTTTTTGCCTATTAGAATTTGTCAATATTTTTAATAAAACGATAGCTATAAGACTTATTGAAGTACTACTGTAAAAGTTTCAGTCATAATTCGGAATGTATTGAATTATTTTAGCACGATGTAAGGAGCTAAATTTTTTAGAATAATCTTTGTTTGGCATTAATCTCACTTAAAAAAGAATTTAGAACAGGGAAGATAGCAAACATTGGAACTTTGCCATTTGGCATAAGTTCTTGCACTCTAAGCTTCGGAAGTTGATTTTAAGGTGCTTAATAAAAATCATTTAAACGGTCAATTTCGTGCAGCGCCTGTTCTGAGTTTTTTACTAGCGCCAAAGTCTAGTCTGTCTGGAAAAATACATTATTTGTAGGTATTTAGTTTAATTCTACTCTTATTTGTTGGCTGATAAACTGAATTCTTTGCAATGTTCTTGTTTAAAAGATGTGAATATTGTTTTTTTTAAAAACGTAATTAAATTTTACTCACAAATATTTTTCTTTATAAATTTCATAAATTATTAATTTTTAAATGAATGTGTGATTTTGTTTTTTGAAAAATGTTCAGGTATATACTAACAAGAAGTTAAATGCTTTGTGATATTCTTGAATGTTTTTTTATTTTATGATATAAAAAAAAAATTGAGTGCAATTTTGTAATTTGTAAATAAGACACTTTTATTTAAAAAAATATTTCATTTATGTAAAAATTTAGTCACAAAAAGATAAAATATTGTTTTTTAAAATCTGAATTATTATTACAAAAATGTGAAAATCATAGAAGCTATAAATGAGCGGAAATATTATGATTGGTGTACTTTTTAAAGTAATATTTTTTTTATTTATTTTTTATTTTTATATAAAAATATTTTTATTGCAAATAAAAAAATATTACTGTTAATCAAATATTACAAAAAATATTACTTATTTAATATTATAAAAATATTACTTATATTATTTTTTACTATTCATAATATATATTTTTATTTGCAATGAATAATTATTTTGAATTTTGCATACTTATACATGCAATTCTTAATTATTTGAAACTGAAATTTAATTGCAAAATTTAGTAGATTTTGAATCATCATTAAATAAGTTTTAATGGATATTTAAATTTTAATAAAAAGACAATTTAAATGATAAATGATGTGTGTATTGTTATAATTACAAAATTTAGTAGATTTAAAATCATCTTTAAATAAATTTTTAATGGACATTAAAAGTTTAATAAAAAAAAACAATTTAAATAATAAATGATAGTCACAGGTGAATCAAAAGCGAATTTAATGGATTTTATTGCTGTGGAAATTAATAATTTTTTTCATTATTTTTACATTAATTTTTTAAATTTATGACCTGTTTTGTATGATGAATGAATTTAAAGTTCTTTATAAATATATAATAAAAACACCATTCTGTTTTTGAATTAGTGTATCAAACAAAAAATAGTTCTATTCAAAAGTGATATTCTTAAAAAAAAAAAAAATAGTATCACAAGTTTAGATGCAGCATTATAAGAAGCATCAAAAAGCATTGGACCCATTTCCAACCAACCTTTTCTCCTTATTCATAGGCGTCCCGGAAGTCTGGAGCTGAGCTTTCCGTTCCGCTCACCTGTAAACCACACTACTCATAACAATGCTTGACCTCAAAAATTTTTTACTTGACCTTCATCGAGTATTCTTCATTAACTATTATTCAATTATTATCTCACAGTGCCTTTTAAACATCAGCTTCATACTCGCTTGGCAGGTGATGTGAGATGAAATGTGTGATACATTAAAATAAAAATGCGTAGTCTTTAAAAATACAATCACTGAGGTTTTTCAGTTGCAACTTACTTGTAGCTAAGCGACTACGCTATCTGTGTTGACTTCTTTAACAATTTATAAAGTAAGTTAATATATATTTTTTGTGATGGTTCAGAAAGTCAGTTTCCAGTTTAAATTGGTCATAGTATTTATTGATTCATATTTTATGTATATGTAAGGGACAGTTTTTTTGAATGAAATGAACTCATTGTTTTAAAAATATTACTTTACAGATATGTGTATTTTTATATTTATTGTAAATTATATTTTTTTTTTTTCGTATTTATAATAAATTCTTACAGTTCATAATAAATTGTAAGAATGTAGAATATTTTGTGATAAATATATCAGCGATATTTGAAAATTTTAATGATAAACAAAATTTGCTCAATGTTTCAGCAATAAATAAAATTGGTAAAAGAAAATTGTGATTAATAAAATAAACAAAAAAAAATTTAATATTTAAGGAAGCTATCAAATAAATCTTACTGATAAATATCTTTAGGGATTAAATAGGCTTGTATTATTGTCTAAGTTTAAAGATTTTTTTCGCATTTTGCGGTGTACGGATATGCATTTTGCATAGTGTGGTATATTGGATGCATTTTCATTGGTAACGCGAAGGGTAACGTAACGTCCACGTCGCTTTTTTGTTGAATTATATTAATAAAAAACTTAAAAAATTTTAATGATAAATACATGATTTTAGGATTAAATAGGCTTGTATCATTGTCTAACTTTAAAGATACTTTTGCATTTTGATGTGAACTATATAGAGTGCATTCCTATTGGTAACGCAATGTCAACATCATTTTTTGTTGAATTATATTATACTTACTGAATAACAATTGTTTAGCGAGCACTAAACTTTTGAACTAACAGTGCATTTCCATTGGTAACGCAACGTCAACGTCGTTTTGGTGGAATTATATTATGCTTACTGAATAACTATTTAACTATATAGTGTGCATTAACACAATTTGTTGTTTAGCGTGCATTAAATTTTTAAACTAATTTCCATTGGCAACGCAACGTCAACTTTAACGAATCAGATTAGCGATCGAGAATGATTGACAGCAGTGAATCAATCTATCCATCTATTGTCAATCATTCTCGATCGCCAAAGATTCGTTAAAGTTGGCGTCGCGTTGCGGATGGAAATGCACTTTAAAATTAATATCTTGCTTATAAGCTATTAGATTCTCTTGGGTATGTAAAAAAATAACAAATCAAATTGAAACACTAACAGTTTACAGCTATCCATCATGATATCGGTTATTGTTTAAGGAATAAGCATAATTTTTTGTAGTGTTTTACATGTCAGTTATTTGTTCATTGCCTTATTTTGCAGTGCTTTACATGTCATTTATTTGTCCATTGCCTTATTTTACAGTATTTTACATGTCATTTATTTGTCCGTTGTTTTTTTTTTTGCAGAACCCGTAGCGATGTCTGTGGTGATAGGCATCGTAGTCGGTTGCATCATTCTTCTTCTCATCATCACGCTCGTCATCCTCTATCTTTTGAAAGCGGAGAGGATGTGCTTTAATCGTGAGTACTCAAGCTTTTCATCATTTAAGACTCATCCATGATTCTGTTCATTATTTATAGAAAAGTCATTTTACTTAAGATTTATTTTTTTTTGCATTTTTTTTTCTTTTTCTTTGTTTATTATTTATTTTTATTTTTATTATTTCCGTTTAAAATTTATTATGTTGAATTAATCATTGCTGTTGTTGTTTCTTTTAAAGCATTATGGATGGTTAATTGTAAAATTTTCCCTGTTTTTTTATTTACTCTGGAAAGATTTTCACTTAACTTCCAAACAATTAATATATCCCAATAGATGCATTCGTGTGAAAAATACACATTGTCAAGATAAAAGGGTATTTTTAAACAGACAGGGATTAACAGGTTGCAATTAATTTCATCAATTTAAGTAAACCTTTTTTACGTGAATTGTTCTGTAGAGAATTGTTCTATAGTGAATGCGGCTTTTATTAAATTTATATACATATAACTAGAATCATAATTAGGAAAAGACAATAAATGACGGAAAAAAAAAACCAAGGTATTCAACCATTTTTATACATTTATAATGAAATTGTTGTTAAAAAAAAAAAAAACATTTCAAGAAACAGGCAAAATATTTTTCTTAAGAAGTTCTTTTATTAAGATTTAAATAAAATTTTGAAACATTTGATATTTTACTCTGTTAACAAAATCTTAATATCAAATGGCAGGAATGAAATGTTAATAAAAAGAAAATAAATTAAAGATTTATATAATATTTTATATTTACTTCATAAATTTAAAAATCAGTGCTTAAATATCAATTCAAATCAACTAATTATTTACTTTGAAGCAAATTACAACATTTTCCCTTATTTATTTATCACAAAACAAATTGTAGCATTCTCGCCATATTTATTTTTCTCAATTTATGGCAATTTCTCGCATGATTGAATATTTATTATTTAAATTTTTTTTCTTAATTAATAGGAAACTATTTATACGTCATAAAGTCCCTAACCGTAATACATTTTTTATCTTATGCTATACTTTATTTAAGTTTTAATGATTTATCAAAATGTTCTTCACTTTTTATTCGATCCAAGTATAGTACGGAAATTTTATTTTGTTAAAAAAAATTATTGTGTTTACATACGAAGAATTTGTTTGTTTTGTTTTTTCAAATTACAAAAAAAAAATTCTAAAAAAATTTCCTTTCAAAGTGTTTTGCCTCTTAAATTGGGATTGTTTCATTTATCTCAGTTTAGTATTGAGCGTGTATCTAAAAAATGTGAAGAATATAAACTAAATAGTTTAAAATATATTTTTTTTTTTTTCATATATTGATATTTACTTTCTGTCATGTCGTTCTGGTTAGAGGTTCGTGGCATCTTTAAAACATGAAATTGTAAAAAAAAAATAAATAAGTAAGAGTATAAGTTGCTATTTAAAACTGATTAATTAACACGAGAAACTTTCATTTCAAAAACTTTTATTGAAATAAACGCCGATTTTTACGTAATTTTAATTTGTGTGTGTTTTAAATCAATTTAACTAATTTATAATTAATTTATTTTTAATTTCACTGGCATGAAATATGTGTTGCTAAATATAACTATTTACCAATAATATCAAGTCACGTGCTCTGTCACTTATTTTGAATTGTCTGGCTTTCAAAATGTAAATATGTTATTGTTTCAGTGTCATCAAAATAGCGTCTAAGAATTAGTTTCTGTTTATAAAAGTTAATTTAACCATCACTTAAGAGTCTTCTCTATCTGAATGCTGTAATGCTTCTTATAATATCTGAACAATTGCTTCTACATAGAGCTCTGGAGTTATTAAATTTTTATATTCCTGTCGCTATTGAATTTTATAGTTCTTGTGAGGATTCTGCACTTTTAGGGTTCCGATTTCACCAAATCTCACTGAAATGGAATCATTAACAAGTAACATATAAAAAAAAAAAAAGTAAATTCCTACTTTTTTTTTCACTATATTGCAGAAAGTACTTAATAAATAATTTTCACTCATTTTTGAAGTTTATCTGGCGCCATCTATTGGTAAAGCTGAAAAACTAAAATTAATTAATTAGGTTCAATTATTGAATTCATATTTGAAAAACTGTATTAACATCAAGTATCATCCACTACAAGTTCAAAAAAAAATGTATTTGAACTTGAGGGGGTGAATAAAAAGTATTTTATTAACGATTGAAAATTTGAACAAGATATATGTAGGGAGAGTGTGAGCTAATAAAAGGAATTGAAAAAACCGCAGTATTTTGTAACCTAGAGGCCATTTTGTTTGTTTAGGGGGGACTTGACGAAAACCACAAGGGAAAAAAATCGCCAAATAAACAAACGGAACCCTAAAGTGCAGAACTCCTGTTTTTGCAGTATTCTGACGAATTTCTTGCGTTATTGAACATTGGTATATCCCATATAAATTTCAATTTATCATGTGAGAAAGGATTTTAGTTTTAATTAATTTTTTTTTTTTCATTTAAATGGTTTTTATCGTAATATTTCAGTTCAAAAGAATTTTTCATAGTTTAGAAAATTTTATGTGAATTTGCGATAAAAAGTTTCCTTATCCATTTAATATATATTCCATTCTAAAAATTTCATATTACAACATTTCGAATGAAATATTAGAATACGTAGTGAATCGTATTTTTTTTATAGTTTTGTTGTTGTTAATATTGTGATATAATAAAATGTGTTGTATTTAAAATTAATGTAAGCAATCAATGTTAACAAAAGAGAACAAACAATTTTTATAAAGGAACATTCGCGAGCTGTGTAGATAGATTTTTTGGCAGCTGTTTCACGCATTGTTTATGCCTTGCTTTTAATTTATTCTCACTTAACGAATTAAAATCATGTGCTAAAATAGTGCGCATTTGGCTTTGTTCCACGATTTTGTTTCTTGCTGCCACTTTAACTGGAACAATTTGTCATCACTTCATTTCAGTTTATTTGTCAGGCACTAAAGTGTAAAATTCGAATCGATATAAAAAAAAAAAATCGTTTTCTTTTTTAAAAGCAATGAAATATTCCATGTTTTTTATATAGTTTATGCGATTGATTTATTGATTTAGTTTATGTTTAATTTATCAACAGAAAATCAAGCAATTAATTTTGTATTTAAATAAGAGAAATGAATGAAAAATTACAGTAGCCTTTTATTTATTTATTTATTTTGATACAATTCTATATGCTATGATTATAGGAATAGCTTTTAAATGAAGCATTTGATGTTGCTGATATATATATATATATATATATATATATATATATATATATATATATATATATATATATATATATATATATATTTGTAAACGTGTAATTTATCTGATCAATGAAAATTCTAATTTCTATTAAAACAACTAAACTATTCTACGCCAGAAGTCTGAATCAGACTGCCAATCCTGCCATGGCAGATGCAAATACCTTGTCAAAATATAAACTTATAATTCATTTAAGATTAAAGAATAATAACAAATTACAGAATTAAATGCCTACAAAAAAAACAAACAGCTACTGCTCTACAAGATTAAGGATGAAACCCTACAAAAATATGAACATTTCTGCTGCTGACATTAAAAAATACCAAAAATGTGGCAATTATCTTGATGTAGAGCTTACTCCTCACCACGTCTTAGATTGCCCAGCTGTTCCAGCCGCCATACATTGTCTGGACCATCCCGCGGAAGAGGATTCATACTCCGAACTGGCAATCAGCATAGACAATATTATTTGAGCACCACGATATATGATTTTCTTGTATTCTTCAGGAGATATAACAACAACTATTCTACGATTTTTTTTTTTTTTATTACTTCTTTAAATGGAGAACTTTATGCAGCTCATTTCTTCATTTCATTTCTGTGTTAAATTCAATTAAAATCCCAGTTTCTGTTTGAATAATAAAGAATGTCACAACTTAATTTTCGTTGTCACTTTAACTAGAGCAATTTAGTGTTATTTATTCATTCCAGTTTATCGTAAGACTTTTCATATTTTGTGAGTTTCGAATCAATAGAATATTCCATTTTCTGTTAAAATAATGAAATATTGCCCTGTCTTTAATTAGCTACTTTACCTGAAATAATCCAATAATTGCAAGCTTAATCGATTTTGCTCGTCCTTTTTATTAAACAAGTCTCATTATATGTGTTATCATTGGTTTCCCGTTTTACTCATTTAGAATGATTGAAGTCGATTTCTCGACTGTACTCTAAAATGCAAAGCTTATGTTTTGCAAAGCTGATAATTCGTTCTTTAAATAAGACCTTGAGGAAAAGACAAATTAGGAAAGTATTTGATGGATTTTAATTAAGAAGAACGATGCATTTTGATGGAATAAATTCTTGTTTAAATTCAATAAGTGTCCGTTTATTATTCTTTTTTACTTAAAGTACATTTACTTAAATGCTTTTTAATTATTTCTCCGTTATCTTTTCATCCGTCTCTCTTTATCTTTTCATTCTACTTCACTTTGCTATTAAAGTTACCATTTGAATTTTTTTTTATAATCGTGAGTTAAAACCTTTCTAATGACATGCTTTGTCATTTTTATTTTCCAGATTAATTTTTAACGATTTAATATTAACGAAATTTACCGCATATAGTTTTATATGGTAAATTATTTGGTTTATTATGTAAATGTCTAGTTTTTGTGGTATGTCGATGGGTCGTTTGCAATTCTGATGTATACAATAAAGTCCACTGGTAGTTGATAAGGGGAAGATATTGCTTTCAGAGGGAACTTTTAATGGTAGTTGTCCTACATTTGTGTGTCATATGAGTGAAAACTCGGAAATCTGCCTCCAGGTTCCTGACTTACAAATTATCGCCATCGAGTCTTCTCGCTTTTGAAGATCAATGATAGTAACGGATACCAATCAGCTGAAAGTCTGTTGTTATTACTAATACCCCTGGTGCAGGACAAGCCTACACCAGGTCCAAAAGACCCCATCGCAAGCGACGTCCATGGCTAAGGGTAGTATGCAGCTACACTTTAGCGAGGAACCACGAGGGCTAAAGACTGGAACCTCAAAAAAAGACCTCAAGATAAGCTAAAAAGAAGTCTAAACCTTAAGACAATGCTTATACGATTATATTAGACCGGGACCTACGATTTAAAGTTGATTCCGAACCATTACAAACATACATGTCACGCCGAGAGTCGAACCCGAAACTTGTGGCACCGAGCGCCAGAGCTCTAGACACTCAGTCATTCAGGCTCCAGTTGAAAGTTAGTTCAAGTTGTTGTATACATTTTATCAAAAGATTAGCATTGTCAATTAAAGTTGTCTTTTAATAATATTAATGAGATTTGTCTTTATTCCATTCACTCACATGTCTTTCTTAGTGTCTGCTTAATCAATTGTTTTTTTGTGGATGATTAAATGGACTACAATAGGTGCCATCATTAGATTCACTTGAATAAATGATGTGCACTTTCGGAAGCTATCTTCACTCACGAACAATATTAAAGAGGTGTTGAAAACTTCTTTTTAAAAGCTAATGCTTTGGTTTACCCAATTCCGTGAATGCAATTCTTCAAATAAGTTTTATTTTATTTGCTAATTCACATGGAAATTGCACATCTCTTTGGTATGCACATACATAATTATTAAAAATTGTCCACTCACAGTTGATGTTTTATGCGAGTTTAACATGTTGAGAGATATATACATAATTAAAATAAATTCCTGAACTAAGTATTCATTGTACACGATTCTAACTTCTCATTCAGCAACTATTAAAATGTTTAGATTTGGCGTGGGAGGAACCTTGTTAGTGAATATGATTTGTTAACAGAAATTAATTAATTTTATGCTATTATTAATGCTTGTATACTGGGAAGATATAATTGTAACTTCAGTTAATATACTTAAATTGACAAGCGACGCAGAACATAAAGCATTTCCTGACTATGCTGAGGATATCACTATAAATATGTAATCCATGTCTTCCTATTGAATTAGAAGATAAGGAAGGTACCAACTTATTTCCCAGATGACACCCTTAAACTTCTTGGGGACTTCTTGCAAAATTGTGGTGGTACATCTTCATCTCATAATTTCCAAATCTGTACAGAACCATCTAGTATTCACCATCAGTAGTTTTAGTAGGTATATGGAACAGATAAGGTATGGCAGGAATTTATCAACTTCTGTCAGCAGTTACCACACTTGTGGGAATTCTTATAAAATCGTGGTGCATCTTCATCTACATAATTCCCAAATCCGTACAGGGCCATCTAGATGTAGGTTAGTACCAGTAGTAGGTATATGGAACCGATAAAGTATAACAGGAATGTATCAACTTCTGTCCCAGATGTACATCTTCATCTATGGGGGGAATTCATAAAAAGGATTGTGATGGTACATCTTCATCTATACCCTTGGGGGGGATTCCCAAAAATTGCGGTGGTTCATCTTCAGGGATATCTAGATATTATAGTGAAGGATATCAGTAGTAGTAGGTATATGGAACAGATAAGGTGTAACTGGAAGGTATCAACTTCTGTCCCCAGATGCATCATTACCTTACAAAATTGTGGTGGTTCATTTATATATTTCCCCAGATCCGTACAGGGATATCTAGATATTATAGTGAAGGATATCAGTAGTAGTAGGTATATGGAACAAAAGGTATTGTGGTGGTTCATCTTACAAAATCTGGTTCATCATCTACATTTCTCAAATCCGTGCAAGGCCATCTAGATATTATAATATGATAGGGTAATGGTAATAGTAGGTATATGGAACAGATCATGATCTTTTTTAAGGTTAAAATCAATTCCGGCTTTATTTTTAAATGTCTATTTCATCAGACATGCCCTTACCGAAATAGTACTTTAATTAACAAGTCATCAGTTATACAACTAAATTTGAATAAGTAAAAAATTATACTTCAAAGGAAATAGGAAATAAATGCTTTTTATATTCCACTAATTCAGAATCGCTGACAAAATTAAGGGATATGACATTGACGCATTTAAAGTTATTAAAAATATTATAAATCCGCTTTTTTTTAAACTTTTTTTTTAACGTCTGATAAATGTGGATATATTTCATTGGATTTCGCAAAATCTTAATTTTACCGAGTGTGTTTGTTTTTTTTTTTTTTAATTAAGTGAAATCTTTTTCATTTTATCCAATACTCAATTCATTAGTTCCGAATACAAATCATCACAAATCAGAAATTATATTTTCTCGCCATTGCTAATAGCTGTAAGAAATAAAATAAAATAAAGGAAAATAATTTTTAAAAAGTCTCTAGCTCTTTCATTTTAATTAAAAATTTGACACCCCTTACCTCGAAGGGAGAATGAAAAATCCTTTTTCCTCATACATTTTAATTACACTTTTGAAAAGAGGGAAACCTTCATTTTGGAACTTTGACAAATTCCTTATATGTAAAAAGACGAAAGGGAAGAGAACGAAAGCTATTCTGAAATAAGAAAATTCAGTGCCCTGGCAGTAACAGATGGTCTGGTATCGTCTCCAGTCCTGGAGCAGCCCTGGTATTGAAGACATCCATTACCCTCCTGAATGAGGGGGGCTGTCGAAATTTTGTGAGAGAGGACAACTGAAGAACACGTTAATATACAGTAGAAGTTTTAATTTTAAGTCCAATGCAGTGTCTTGATAAATGGCTTTGTGAAATTAAGTCTCAGACCTGACTAGTCCCTGTTTTAGATGTTTATTTAGGGTTTTCATGAAAATAAAATGGAAACGAAATTTCTGAATTTATTATTTGCATTTGTTTTGCTTAAAATATTAAATTCTGTCTGTTTATTTAATTGTTTTCATATTATTGCTCTGTATATTTGAGTAGGTGTATTTTATTTTATTATGCATAAATTTTTTAATCCTTAACAAAATGTTAGCATTCATTATAATATGTAGTGTGTTGGTTGGGCAATCCGATTGTAACTTGTTTGTGGTTGAGTTAAATACTTGAGGCACAGGTTGATGAATTTACAGATTTGTTTACAACTCACAAACACGACCCACATACAATTAGAGACATACAATATTTAACACATTTAAAGTCATAATTATAGATTCGTGGGAGGATTCCACTTTTAGACCGAAAACTCGATTTTCAAGTATGCGTGGAATGCACAAAATATACTTCCTCTCCGGGTGAAGGTCAAGGTTATGTTAAATATATTTCCTCTCGGGATGAGAGACTGTAGATCAACTAAACATTTCTCAGCTGCAGCGTCGGTTAAGCTGTACTTTCTCTCAGGTGAGAGTCTCGAGGCCTACTGCCCATTTCTCCTGAACGCTACAGGGGGCGCTCTTGCCATTGCGTTATGAAAAAGTTGCGTAGATGGGAGTTTTGTTACAAATATAGTTTTTTTTTTAATACGTTATTATTTAAATCATTATTAGTTCCTTAAATAATCATGAAAAAGCAAGATTTTACATGCAAATGCTGGCCCAAGATAATGACACACTAATGTTGTCAACTGTTTAAAAATATTTTTAAAATGCGATTAAATTAACTTCCACTCATATTCACTATAATTCATAATGAAGATCTTATTAAAAAAAATAAATTTTATGATTTTTAATAATATCTCAATATCGAATTATGATTACGATAAATAAATATTGTGAAGAGGATATAAATATTAAAAAAAAAAAAAAAAAAAGTTTTCATTTTTTTTTCCATAGTAGAAGCATCATAACTATATCAACCATGCAACATGCGTGTGTGTGTGTTTTGTATAATAGTATTATATAACGTAGTAAGCATAATTCTCTTAAAATATATAAAATTTTAAAAAATAATTTCATTTCTTTGAGTAAGAACAACACAAATTTAATTTTTTTAACTTTTATTTATTTAGAGTTGTAAAAATTAAATTTGTTTTATGCAAATGTTTGTATGTTGCCTAATGGCCGAGTGTCTGGCGCTCGGTGACACTGCTTTAATCTAACACAGCTGTAACTTAATTTTTATTTTGATGAATGGCTATTATACTATCTCTCTAGCGTGGTGCGTTATGTCTGTATCAAAATACAGCCAGCAGTTATATACGAGTATATCTTCACACTTGTTATATATGAGTATATCTTGACATTGTAATCAACAACTTTGTAGGTTTTGTGTTTATGGTAATGGGCCTGAATGGCCGAATGGCTAGCGCTTTGTCGCTCGGTACCACAGGTTTCGGGTTCGAGTCCCGGCGGTGTCATGGATGTTTGTAGTGGTTCGGAATTCACTTTAAACCGTAGGTCCCGGTCTAATAGGATCGTAGAGAGTTGCGGGGGCATTGTTACTCCGTGTCCGTAGTTTATCTTCAAGCTACACGTGCCCTCTGGGTAATGCAAAGTGAGTAACGTCTTTGCAGCGCTGGCCTTAAGGCATCCAAGACCAAGCTGCCTAAGTGTTTGCCAGCTGCATTAGAAAGAAAAAAAAAAAAAGTTTATGGTAATAATGATAAGTTGAAGTCATGCTTGCTTTATTTTTTTTCTGTAAAACTAATTATTAGCGCTGTTACTACAATTCTGATAAATTTATTGTGGTGGATAAAGCGGAAATATAAAATCAATGCTGTAATTATGAGAGCGAATCATGGGATTATTATATTATTGAATTTCATCGAAAGAATATTCATCAAAAAATGATTCAGAGAATTGAAAACCAAACCATAAACAAGAAAACCAAACTTTAGCGAAACAATTTAAATTTTTAACGAAAATATAAAGTGCTTCTAACAATCAAATTGGCATAAAATCCTTTTCTTTGATTTAAAATTTCTCTTTATTTATTTTATTTTTATATTTTATTTCTATTATGTTCATTTAGCATGTTAATTTTTATGTTTATAATTTTCATTGATTTTATGTTTATCTCTATATTATTATATCACTCTATAAATGAATATTAAATTATTTTGCATAGAAATAATTTATTTAAATAGAGCTTTTATTATTAATAATATAAATACCAAACTTAATTTTTAAGCATCTTGTTTTAAACATTTTTAATTTAAACTTATATTATATTAAAGTAGTATAAAAATAATGATAATTAGATTATATTATTAGTTTTATTTTAATTTTTATGTGATAAAATTATGTCTAGAAAATTATTATTTTATGCTTTTAATAACTAACCAAATTTCAAATTTAATCAATTTTCGTTATTTCTATTTAAGGAATATAACTTAATTAAAAATTAAAATAGCAACGAAAATATATTTTGTTTTAATGCTCAAGATTTTTTTTTTTAATTTTGTAAAATTTACATTAATGATTTTAGTTTTATGTGTGTTTTTGAGAACTCTCAGTATATTTTTGAACATCAAAAATGTAGTAAATTAGTTTAAAATGAGATTTTTAAAAAGTTGTATTTATTTCAAATTTTATTAAACTAATTAGTAAGATTTTAATAATAGTTAAATATACAACAAAAAGAGTGTTGCATTCTAAAATAATTAATAATCTCTGTTTTATTAATAAGAACAAACATTTAAATAAAACAAATGTTAATTTATATGTTAATTTTGTAGATTTTCTGAAAATAATAAATAATATATTTATATAAATACTGAAATAATAATTTTCTTTGTGAAATTTATAGTTAGATGTGAGGTAGAATTGTTTTTTGATTTCGTATGTTATTAAGAAATTTAATTAAATCTTTTTGTTTGAGATTGGTTTAAAATAACAGCTCAGTTATTATTTATTATTAATAAATTTATTAAAAATTAATTATTATGAATTTGTTACTTACAATAGTTTTATATTTTGATTATTTTACTTATATTTCTGCTATAAAAGAAGATTTTTAATCAAATGTAAAATATTTTAGTTTTAGGAATTGCTTTATTTGCTATTTATTTAGATTAAATTATATTACTGTGATATTTTTTATATTGAAATTTACAATGGCATAAATGAAATAAGATTGATCTTGCACTTGCTGCATTGTCCAGACATTTTCTGTTCACTGAAGTATACATTTTTTAATGGCCTGTTTGATTGCCAGACTTGCCACACTTTGCATGTATATTGAACAGTCATTTGTAGATTTCTGTAATATTGTCTTACATTAGTGACAATCCCCTAATTTCTTACGTTCAATGCCAAAATCTTTGTAGTTTGACACATTTGGTATCTTCATAAAGCACTTATTTTGTTATTTTTTAAAGTTATTAACATCTGAAGTTTTATTTTGTTTTTCTTATCGTAAATTTAAATGAATTCGATAATTATATGAATCAGTAGCATGATGGCCGATTGAATAGCGCTACGACGCTTGGCGCCACCGTTTCGGGTTCGAGTCCCAGCGGTGCTACGGATGTTTGTATAGGTTCAGAATTTACTTTCAACCATAGGTCCCGGTCTAATATGACTGTTGGGGGTAGAGATGACAACCCCACCCCCGTAAAATGAAAACATTTCACGTCTCGGAATCTGCCAGTAGGCACACAGTCTTGGCCCATCATGGGCTGTAGTGCCTGGAAATTATTTATTTAGGAATCAGTAACCTATGAAATCAGTGAGTAACCTGTTCTTCAAACGATTGAAATTTTCATTAACACAATTATTAATTAATTGATGGCTTATTTTCTATAAATTGCATATGTATAATATAAACGACAAACTATAAAAATAATATGCCTTAAGTATTTTAGATATACACTTTATGATATCCAGTCGATAAACAAATTAATTTATCTGGTGTTTTTTATTTATGTTAATTTTTATGACTATTTCTGATGTTTAGTATTATCAAAATTGGTTAATATAAAATTATTTACTAGAATTTTCTTATTTCAATTATCTATTCTGATTTAACTTGCAATTTTGCTTTTACTGCATGCTAACGATGAATGCTGTATTTTTAGAATACTTAGTAATTAGATTTCAAATAGATCGTTGTTTTGAGGAAAGACTATATTCGAAACTTATTGGAATTATTAAATATTATATGTATGGAATATTACATAAGAGAAATGCTACAATTATCTAGTAAAACTTTAAGATTTCCAATGATAATATGGTTCGAAATCCACTTTAAACCGTAGATCCTAGTCTAATATGACTGTTGGCCGTAGGGTTAACAGCCCTACCCCGTAAAAAGAAAACGTCTCTCGTCTCGAAATCTGCCAGTAGGCAGAAGGCCTTGGCCCACTATGGGGCTAGTATTAGTTCCTGTGGTTATAATATTAGTTCTTGCGGTTATTTTGCATGGATTTTTGCCCATAATTTTTGTCACAAATTTATTATTTTGTAACTGATATTATTATTTATACAAATGAAGAATTGAAGACAATATAGAATTGCAAGATATATCAGTTTTCCATGTATTATCATATTTAGTATTTAAATTATTAGTATTAATTGTAGTATTAGTTCTAGTGGTTATTTTGCATGCCACAATATTTTTACAAAATTTATTATTTTTTAAAAGATATTATTATATTAAATTTATTATTCATTCAAATGAAAAATTTGAAGACAATACAGAATTGCAAGATAAATCAATTTTCCATGTATTATCATATTTAATATTTAATATCATTAGTATTAATTGTAGTATTAGTTCTAGTGGCTATTTTGCATGGACTTTTGCCCACAATTTTTTTCATATTGAATTGAGGCGTGATTCTATGTGAGTCAAATGTGATTATGTTCCCCTTAGGCACAAAACTTGCGGCTACTGTTCCTCTTACTCAAGACGAAGAGAACAGAACCCCGTCCGAAAGTCGTAGACTTTCACATACAATGTGCATTCTGTTTTTTATTTATCAAAAACAGAATTGTTGACAATTGACTGCAAGCTTTTAGCAGCAATGAAAACTTAAAAAAAAAAAAAAAAAAAAAAAAAAACTGAGTCATTTTGCTTCGTTCTTCACTTTTTTTATTGCATATTACAACTGATATAATATTATAATGCATTGCATAGAAACTCAATGTATTTATTAAACAAAAAAAAAAAAAACTGCCTTGGTGCAGCAAATGCAAGACATAATCATATTTAAGCAATATACATGTAAAATAACCTGTGGCGTTTGTTGAAACTCATAGAACATAGGCATCTATGTATGTTCTTAATTATGTCAATATAATGGTACAGCTTCGTGTAGACATGTACACGTTCATCAAAGACAAGATTCTTAGAAAAGGTGAAGAAGATCAAGAATTAGAGAAGTACATCGCTGATTTCTTCTACTCAATGAAAATTATGAGAGCTTAAAAGGTAAATTATTGGATAAAAGATACAAACTTGCAAGTGTGATGGAACTAAAAGGCAAACTCTACTTGACAGACATGTTTCCAATTACTTACAGTATAAAAATCATCAACAATATTAACTTAAAAGTATTCAATATGATATTGAAATTAATAATCCTCTACCAGCACATCCATGGAAACTTGATCACAAACTGCAAAATGCTGTGAAGTATTAAGTCGTTTTTTAATAGTTAACAGTAATGAAGCTTGCGTCAAATCTTATCTTTCAATGTTGGAAAAGTGTAACGTATTGCTTTGCAATTGTTTGAAAACATTCCAATGGCTTTGTGTAAAGTTGGTATCTTGTAATGCTATTTGTCTATTTAATCATGTATCTGGCTTGCTGTGCTGCATTTAATGGATGTTTTATGTATTTAATTTGTGTTGTCGTTTTGCTTAAAATTGCTTCAATATAAAGACATAATTTGTAAAAAAAAACAAAGCACAAAAATATTGATTTTCTTAGTAAAGTTTCAAAGCGTTATCTTAATATTATTCATGTTTTTAATAATTTTTTTAAAAATAAGTATAGAAAAGTAATGTTACTTTAACTACCAAAATAAAATTTTCATATGAATTTGGTGGCAAATATTTCATGGTTTTATGTAAATAACGTTATATGTTATCTTATGGCAATATTAGAATTATAGATAGCTACCTAAGGATATTATGAAAGGATGAGTAAATATGTTTTAATTTACAAAATAAATCTGAAATCTAAAAATAAAATTAAAACATATCACGACTATAAAGTTTAAATTCTAATGTGTATTGCATAAACATAAACTGAAATATATTTTTCAGTAATGGATTAAAAAAAAATATTTAAAATTTTTCATACATTATTACGTTGAATTGCTGTATTATGTAAGAATATTATGTTATATTAATTTTAATTAAAATAAATTGTATTTGTTTAAAATCGCTTTAACTGTGTAACTTTAACCTGTGTGCTGTTTTAACTAACACATATTAGATAAATTGTGTTTTTTCTTTTATAGTTAAATTAATTAATTTTATTTATTTTTATATAAATGAAGTTCACTGTTTCATTGTAATAATTTATTTTACTGTATTTGAGAAAATTGTGTTCAAAAATTAAAAAGAAAGCATTGAATCAAAGCTAGAGACAAATATTAATTAATGAATAACTCGTTGTTAATCATTTAATTAATATTATGATGTAAGAAATATAAATTAGTTTTGAATTTTAAATATTGTATAGCATATTGTTGTGCATATTCACATTACACAAAGATAGAAAATTATCACTTATACTATTATATAAATTTTTCTAATATTATTTAATATATATGCTTACTATAAAAATTAAAAACCCTTGATAAATACTATTATAACTTATTAATTAGATAAATTATAATATTTTACTTACTCCTATTATTTACATTAATTTATGTACAATTTTAATGACAATTTAACAATGACATCATAATTAGTTTGGATAGTAAATATTTCAATAAATATACAACATTTATTGAATTTTGGAATTATATGGTGTTGTATAGTATATAATATTTTCAAAACATGCTCGAACTTAACTTAAACATATTCATATTTGGTCGTGATTACTAATTAAGTTGCTCTGAAAATTTTTTAAATAAATATGATTAAATAGTTTTTTTATTGTATGCCATTCTTTAAATTTAATAATTTTCATGAAAAATTGTTATTGGTAATTAAAGGCACAGATTATATTTTACAAGTTAATTATTTTATGTTTTTAGTTTCCTGAATAATTAAATTAGTTTTATATAAAAATCAATTTTACATTTATAATACAAGATTTATTAAATAAATAGTTCTATTCTTTATTTAATAAATCTTGTATTATAAATGTAAAATTAATTTTTCTCTCTCTCTCTATATATATATATTCTTTTAATATATATAATTTTTTAATTTAATAATTTATAGGAAAAAAATATTGTTAGTAATTCAATGAACAGGTATATAGTAATGATTAATTTTTCATTTTTTTAAATTTCCTGAATAATTTAAAGAAATTTAGTTAAATTTAGTAAAAATCAATTATACATTTATAATTAAAGAATAGCGTTATTTTTATTTAAACAGTTCTTTTTATTATATACCATTTTTTTAAATTGGATAATTTTCATGAAAAAATTATCAATGTTTTAGTGAACAGATTATATTTTACTAGTTAATTTTATTATGTTTTTAATTTTCTTGAATAATTTAAAGAAATTTACTTAAATTTAGTCAAATCAATTATACATTTATAATACGAGATATATTAAATAAATAATAAAGTTATTGTTATTATAAGTTAACATTATTTTCAATTAAAATGCTTATAATTAATACATAATAATAAATGTATTATTTTAATCTTTTTTGCAAGTGCGTATATTTACAAAAATATTATTTTTAATTAAGTTTATTAAATTAATTACATGCAGAGTTATTGTTTTTATAAGTTAACGTTATTTTCAATTAAAGTGCTAATAATTAATGCATAATAATAAATGTATTATTTTATTATTTTTTGCAACTGTTTATATTTACAAAACTATTGTTTTTAATTAAGTTTATTACATTCACATATTAATTATTTACATATTAATTTATACATGCATTTATTATATATTACTTACATGCATATTAAGTGTATTATATTATTAAAAAACACATGCTTTTTTGCGTATATTAATATCGCTGCCAAGCAAAATAATCTATCGCTTTGAATAAAGACACTGTTGTATTTTATTAAAAATTCAATAAAAATATTGATAAAATTATGTCATTAAAATATCTTCACAGTCAGTAATATTTCATGTTGATCTTCCAATAGTATAATTATTATGAAATAAATAATTATTAATTATAATAATATCCATTATTCATGAAATAAATAATTAAAACTAGTATGCTATACTGTGAATGGAAATAGCAGTGGAGATACTGTGGAACGATCAAAATTGCTCAAAATCAGAGTATTTTGAAAAGTATAAAAAAAAAAATATTTATTTACTGAAATAATAACATGTATAAATTATGAAGCTATCGCAACATTTCGCATAACATGAATTTCTTTCACAACTTCTGTTAGAACATTGAAGCGATAGTAATCTGTGTATATTTGACCGTGGAAGTAGTTATATGAATGTATCATAACTTGTTGTGTTAATATAATGCTATGTATATCTGCTGGTTGTACTGTGGCTTTTTCAAGTCATGTATCTCGCATCTTGAATATAACACGAATGTTAAACTATTTAATGTTTTTTGAATTAAAAACGTTGTTTATGCATTTTTGGTTGTATTTTTAATTGTACTTAATACCACACATCATATATACAGGATTGCAATAATTAAATTTGCATTATTCAAAGGTACCTGTAGCTCGATTTATAATAGGAAGGCATGGGGATTCAATAAATGTACTAATAAATTAAGGAAATAATTAATAAGGGAATTATGAAAGGAAAAATGTTGGGTGTAAATATCACTGTTGTTGGTATTTAAAGATTTATAAAGTATATACCAATTGTTTACTGTGATTAAACTAAAGGGAAACATTACTTTTTGAAAAATTTTTAGAAGATATTCCCAAAATTATGTATATATATATATATATATATATGACCTGAGCTGAATTCTCCTGTAAAATAGCCCAAATTCGGAATAATCAAGATAGATATTAGACCTGAGGCATCCCATAGCACAGAATCCTAGTTTTTACATATATACACTCAAGAGCCAAAACATTATGACCACCTGTCAATAACGAGTTGGCCCACCTTTAGCGCGCAACACAGCTTCAACCCGCCTTGGCATGGATTAATACCACCATACTTAATACCAGTTAAACACCACTTCCACCTGATCACGTGCCTTCCACGTCATCCAGGCGAGTTCATTGCAAAATGTAGGGGTGGTCATAATGTTTTGCTCTTGAGTGTAGGATTTTAGACTATTTTACAGGACAATTTAGGTGAATTTTTGTGGGTGCACAGGTATAGATGGGTAGATGTTCAGTTCACTTTCAGCATTGGCCTTTTCATCTAATGTGTAGTCCAGAATGCTGCGTGGGACAGGATTGGTTACTTTGGTGAATGTAAGGTATTATATTATAAATCCTATCCCTATACTATAAATCTTTTAAAAATCTAAAACGCTGGTTTTAGAAGAAATATTTATTTTATTAAATTATGTAGATCGATCCCATTTACTTATCAAACCGAAATATTTTTAATTTAAAATACCTTAGTAGAATATATATATATTTTTTCCAATTTTTAAGTGCACCGCAACACAACTGCTTTCTTCCTCATTTTCAGCGGCCTGATGGCCAATTGGCTAGCGCTCGCCATTGGTACCACAGGCTTCAGGTTCAAATATTGACTGTGGCATGCTTGTTTGTTGGTGGTTCGAAATGCACGTTAAACTGTAGGTCCCAGTCTAATCAGCCTAAAGTGTGCACAAAATGACCGTAGAGCGACAAACCAAACTAATTTTCATCGGCGTAACAGCCTCTTGGTGGGCCAAGGCCGTCTGCCTACTGGCTGTTTTCGAAACAAGAGATGCTTTGTTTTTACGTGGTAGGATTGCCATCAAAACGGTCTACAGTCAAATTAGACGAAAATAACCTTAATCACTTCGGTTAATAACTTTCTTAACTTAACCCCTTCGGAATCCACTTTAAGCCGTAGATCTCTGTCTCATATGGCCGTAGAGAGTCACAGTGCCCAATCAGACTTCTCACCCACATCATTCCCGAACTATAAAGGGCAACTCAGCTCTAGGCACAGTGATGTAGTATGGTTTGTTGTGGTAGTAGTAGTCATATTAGAACGAAACCTACGATTTAAAAATGGTCTACAAGCATGACAGCTCTGGGTTACATCAGAGCCTAGCATTCTTGGTGTTATAATGACGAACCTACAACGAACCACTACAAGCATGGCAGCTCTGGGTCTCGAACTCAAAGCCTGTGGCACAGAACGCCAGTCAGTCTTCCATCATGCCCCACACAAATGTTTTATTCTATTAAATTTGTAATTTTCTTTATGACGCAATTAATTTAATCATTTGTTAAAAAAACCATTATTCACTATAAAGTAACTGTATCCGCGATATTACTATCAGTAGTGAAATAGTTATAAGGCGTAATGAGATGCTTTTAAATTATTCTTCTCTATATTTAGAGACTGCAGGATTTTAAAGTATGTCTAAACACTTCTGGGGAACGAGAATTAAGCGTTACTTAATTGTTTTAACAAGCGGCGTCCATTAGTATTAAGTGCGTCTCGAAATACTATAACCACTTAAAATTTTAACTATTTTAACTAAATCTTCAGTTTAAGGAAGTATTTTAGTCACTCCCGTTTAAACTAGCTTTTAATAATATACTAGCTGACAGGAACTACTCATCTGTAAATATTATTAAAATTATATTTGCAAACCATATTTATACAATAAACTCTTTTCACAACTTTCTCAAAGTTTTTCTATAATAATAAAATCCTTCCTAATTATCTACAATTTTAAATAATATTAAGTTTAAAGGAAAGTTTTAAACATAATTGAAAAGTATTGAATCATTTTAATAACTGAGTGATCATGTCTGGACTGGCTCTCAGTACCACAGGTTTCAGGTTCGAGTGGCGTCCGTACCATGGATGTTTGTAGTGGTCCGGAATCCACTTTACATGTCGGTCCCGGTCAAATATAATCGTAGAGTGTTGTGGGGATAATGTTACTCGCGTCCGTAGCATATCTTCAAACTACATGTGTCCACCTGGGTAGTGCTGAATGAATAACAGCGGTGCAGCCCTTGCCTATGGCATAAAGATTAACTGTGTCTGTATTACCAGCTGCATTAGAACAACGTATTGGGTTTTCAATTAAAATATAAATTATAAGTTATTACGGAGTTAAATTTAAAAAAAAAACATAAGATTTACTTTCAATATAAATGTTCAAATGCTATTAAACTGTTGTTTTATTTATTTATTTAGACATATTTACTCACGAACTTTATGGTGTAGAAGTAATATTTCTGGGTTTTGATGGCCGAGTGACTAACGCTCTGACGCCAGGTGATGCAGATTTCGGGTTCGAGTCCTCGGCAGTGTAGTGGTTCGAATTCATTTTTAACCCGTAGGCCTGGTCTCATGACCATAGAGCGCCACAGAGCCCCATCCTACTTCTTACCTACATCATTCCCAAACTGTAAAGGGGCAACTTAGCTCTAGCCACAATGGTGTGTGTGGTGTAGTAATAGTCATATTAGAGCGAGACCTACAGTTTAAAGTGGATTCCGAACCATTACAAACATCCATGGCTAAGCCGGGACTCTAACCCAAACCTGTAGCTCGCAGCGCCAGTCACTTTTCCATCAGACCCCATACAAATGCTTTATTCTATTAACTACTTATGACGCAATTAATTTATTCACTTGTTAAAAGACTCATTATTCACTAAAAATAACTGTCAGTAACTGTATCCGCGATATTACTATCAGTTGTGAAATAGTTATGGCATGATGAGATGCTTTTAAATTATACTGAAATTATTCTTCCCTATATTTAGAAGAAAGATTTTAAAGTACGTCTAAACACTTGTGAGACGAGAATTGCGTTACTTAATTGTTTTAACAGGCGGCGTCCATTAGTATTAAGTGTGTCTTGAAATACTAACCACTTAAAATTTTAACTATTTTAACTAAATCTTCAGTTTAAGGAAGTATTTTAGTCACTCCTGTTTAAACTAGCTTTAATAATGTATACTAACACAAACTATTCATCTGTAAATATTATTAAATTATATTACTAAACCATATTTATACAATAAACTCTTTTCACAACTTTGTCGAAATTTTTTATAATGATAGAATCGTTCCTAATTATATGCAATTTTAAATAATATTGAGTTTAAAGGAAAGTTTTAAACATAATTGAATGTATTTAATCATTTTAATATCTCTATACCAAATATACTGCAGTATAAATTTCACTATATAAGGAAGATTGCTTCTTTTGTATTTAAATCGTCTTGTTTGCAAAGAGTTAATACTACATTAATATAGGGCTTTTGAAGCTTTTATTATATTTGAGCAATTTATTTTTATAATAATATATCAAAAAACACATTGTAATAATGTATGCAATGAATTAATTACGTATGTCTATGTCTTTTCTGGAATTCTCCATTCCTTTTTAAAAAACAATATATATATTGTCTGTTTGTATTAACTCAAAATAATTAATTTACAGAAATTTTCTGCTATCTAAATAAAGATTTAATTATCAATTGTTTCTGAGTACTTTTAATTTTGATTTATTTCATTTTAATTCTATTATTATTATTATTATTTACCTATTTATTTTATTTATTTATTTATTTATTTTTTGGTTAAGAAAACGATTATTAAATTGTGTGTTTTAACTATACTTTGGTGAATAACAAATTATTCTGTATTAATATTACGATAAATTATTCATTGATTATGTGTGGCAAATCTTTTTTAAAAATTTACTGTTTTATTTAACTGCGTTTTCCTGATTATTTTTAGATAATGTTAATCATTTTTTGTTTGGATTGATTATTTACGAATAAATTTTCGTAAATTTATTTAAGTTGACATCTATGGAGTTCACGTTAGTGCACATAATATTGATATAATAATGTTTCAAAGTAAAAGATATTTGCATTGATGTAATATTATGGCATCGTATGGTTTTTTATTCACCGCAAATAGTAAATTATCTTGTAAGTAGTATTCAAAAATGGCAATATTTTTAATTATTTTTCATTTTATGATTTTCTTTTATATAACATTATTTATAACAGTGTTAACATGCTTGGGCTTTCAATACTAGTATGAACCGGAGTTTAATCTTAGGTTTTTTTTTTAATATTTAAATAGCCTGTTTTTAATTAAAATTTAAATGTTAATTTAATTTGCTGTTAACTGTTGTTCTATTAATTTATTTTCTTTAAACATAATTACTCACATACTTTATAATGTAGGAGTAATATTTCTGGGGTCTGGCCAAATGACTAGTGCTGTGGCTCTATGTGCCACATATTTGGAAACGAGTCCCGGCAGTGCTATGGACGTTTGTAGTGGTTCAGCATCCACTTTAAACCGTAGGTCCCTGTCTAATATGACTGTAGGGTTTTGACCATAGGACTGACAATCTTACCCCTGTAAAAAGAAAAGCATCTGTTTCGAAATATGCCAGTAGGCAGACAGCCTTGGTTCACCTTGGTGCTGTTGTGCAAATGGAGATTTCGTTTTGGTTTGTCACACTACGGTCTTTTTTGCACACTTTTTATTCTAATTAGACCAGGATCTACAGTTTAATGTGGACCAGGATTCAAACCTGAAGTCTGTGATACCAATGACCAGAACGCTAGTCAATTGGCCATCAGGCAGCGCGCCATTGAAGAAGAAGAAATATTTCCAATGAACATATTTCAACCAGAAGGTTAAAAGGTATACTTCATCGCGATTTCAATTTCAAATATATGTTAGTATGTCTGTTACACTTACGTAGCAAAGTTAATGTCAAATGTAGCTGCAGAGCTGAAAATAGGATAGTTGTTTAAAAATTGTGTAAAGAGAAATAAATAATTTTGTATGTATAAAATACTACATTATTTTTATAATAACCTTTTCATTGTATTAGGTAGTTTTTTCATTATCTTCCATTTGTTAGTTAAGGATTATATTTTTAATATGAAAAATAGTCCATGTATTTGTTAATGTACATGAAATATAAGAAAAAACATGCCAACAACTTTTTATTTTTAACCTATCCATAGCTGGTTACTTTTTTTTTTTTAACCAATCCGTAGCTATACTGCTTTTTCACTGTGGTCTAGCATCGTCACTCACTATAACTGCTTTTACTTTTTTTTTTCCTCCCTAAAATAGCTTTACGTTAACTTCAAAAGCCCCTTTAAAAACGAAGCACTCCGGTCTTTGTGCGACTGTAAACGCACCTAATTGTTAAAGGAGATTAACGATCCTTTGCCGGAGCATGGCTACAGGGCAGAAAACAATGCTTAATTGGCAGACTGGGGATGGTAGGGTGTAGGAGTAAACCTTTAAAGAGTAATGTGACAAAACGAACACCCCCTTCAATCATTTTTCAAATTAAAAGGGCTAGATAAACGGTTCAAAGTTGAGTACTTTAACGGCACACCTCTTTTTGAAGAACTCCCCCATAAAATGACCCCGTTAATGATTTAGCTCCAGTTAGGCGTCACGTTACGTTGGGTTTGGAACGGCGAATAATTTATGTTGTGCAAAAGAAGCATCCGGTTAGGTGCTGGTCGAAATAGGTATAGACTTGCTGCAGTAAATATTTGATGGTACAAGTATTATTTGCCCTCGGTATCGCGTGTAATAACTTATTTCGTGATTTGTTGGTCATTTACTGGGCCGCTCCAAGCATAAAGTGGATCGAGTTTTTGAATTGAGTTATATATGATATATAGACTTGTAGTTCTTTTATAGCGGAAAGTGTCATATATATTTCACTTAACCAGTTATATCTAGTAAATTAAAAATTTATTAGTGAAAGTCTACTAAATCTAGCATGTATATGTGATTAAATATATATGTCCGACTTCAAAAGCATATTTACAGAATATGCTTTTGAAGTATGTTACTTCATCGGTAGTATTTACTTTTTTCGATGGAAATCTTCTATTATAATGGAATTTTTTTAATGTTTGTAGCTGTTTAACTAAAATGTTTATAGATTAGTCTGATAGAAAACTCGTGCGATTTCAAAACTGAAAGAGTACGATTCCAGGACTTAGGGAGAGACAACTTTTATGGCTGTTTTCATCTAACCTGTTATATCTGGTAAATTAGAAATGTATTAGTGAAAGTCGACTAAATTTAGCATGTATATAAGATTAAATATATCCATCCGACTTCAAAAGCAAATTTACAACATATGCTTTTCAGGTATGTTACCTGATTGGTAATATTTACTTTTCTCGATGTTAAATCTTCTATTATAATGGATTTTTTTTAAATGTTTGTAGCTGTTAAACTAAAATGTCTAGAGTAGTCAGGTAGAAAATGCGCGTGACTTCAAAACTGAGATAGCACGATTCCAGCATTTAGTGAAAGGCAATTTTTATAGTGTCAACTAAAATTTTCGCATTTTACTGCTTCTCATCCATGCTGCACATCCATCTAGGCTTCAGGTGAGAATCCTGGTCGTTGGCATTGCGTGTTTGTTAGTTGTTCGGTATTCACGTTAAACTGTAGGTTCTATTCTAATTAGCCAAAATATGCACAAAATGGCCGTAGAGCGACAAACCATCCATGCTGCTCAAAAACGGTTAACCAATTTCAGCGTTACAAAATAAAAGTTACGTGTAAGGTTTTTTACCCACTGGCTCGATGTTTTTGTAACAAAAATTCACCTTGTGATAAGGCCTAAAAATGATTGAAATCGAAAACTTATGACAGCCACGCTAAATCTATATAACAGATGGAGATGCCATCCTGAGATTGTTTATTCAAAATTGTGCCTGGAAATTGTTTTTTTTTTTTTTTTTTTTTTTTTTTTGAGATAATGAAAGCCTTTCCACTAATGATAAGTTTGACACTGACTCAAATGGACACAACATAATCGTCACCAATTTAACTTTAAAAAGCACGTAATTAATGCGTTTTGTATATATTACATCTTCTTCTGACAATCTAATTTGTTCAGTGTTTATCGTTGCAAAATTCGCCGTATGATGATACCGAATCAAAACTTTGGACGGCCATTCTAAATCTGTAAAGAGAAGTTTCGTTGGTATTGAGACTACGGACACTACTCTTGAGAGCGTTTATTCCAAATTGTTTTTGACATAGAGAGTCCTTTTTTGAGATAATGAGATTCTTTCCTCTAATGATAAGTATGACACTAATTCAAATGGACACAACCTAATCATCACCAATTTAACTAACCAATTAAGCATAAAATTAATGCGTTCTGGTATAACAAACACAGTAGTGGTTTGGTTTATCTTCTTTACCATCAAACGTGGTTGTCTGTTGCTCGCTGTAAATGGCCGGATTTTCTGTTGTAAAAAATGGCTCAGTGTTGCTGGCTTCATTGAAATTTCTTATTTTTTGTTTTAGTTAACTTAATTAAGGAAAAATATTAGCAAAAAACTGCAAAGATATTAACGAAAATTTTGCTAAAAAAAAAAAGATAGAACAAATCTTTTACTGATAGAAAGATATAACAAAAATTAACGAAGATTTTGCGTTCATAATAATGTTAATACACTTCACCCTTGAATGATAGAAAGCATAATATATAATCTTTAAAAACTGAAGATGTGTATGATGACATTTTAATGTAGTCAACACTAAGCATCAGGGGGTCCCCAGATGGTGCCAAGCGTGAAGAACTTATTAATTAATTAATAAAGTTTTCGTTTAGTTAATAAATAAATACACATTTTGTCACTGTTTTCTTTTGTTGAGTACCAGTTAAAGATTATTTTTTCTCTGATTTATTTTTAATTTATTCTATAAAATACACACATGCATACATTTTTATATACAGGTTGATTATAATTAAAGTCCCACTTTCAAAATGCTGTAAAAAAGAATCACATAATGAGTTTAAATTTGAACTGAAGATAGTTAAAGAAGGGGGAAACGGTATGACATCAAAAAAAAAAGTTCCAGTGATTTTTCCCATCCAATTTGGTATGACCTTGCCGTGATGAATGAGATTTCCATTAACAGTGTCGCAACTGTTAAACGCCTTGAAGTAATTTTTCAATCAAAAAACCGAAACAATCAAGCACATTGAACACTACAGTTGGTTTAATGTGCAAATCCTGCCAAATGCGTTGTCATTTCGATTCAAAACATCACTAGCAGCCGATTTCACTTTCTTTATGCCGCTTACAGCGCCGCCTATTAATACACTTTGGAACTTTTTTGATGCCGTACCGTTTCCTCCTTCTTCAAGTATCTTCATTTCAAAAAGTGAACTCATTGTGACGTGTGTTTCTTTTTTTTTACAGCATTTTGAAAGTTGGACTTTAATTATAATCACACTGTATATGGAAAAAAATTCGATGTATTATATATGTACATATTATCTAATACACTCATGTCCATAAATTAAGGATAATGAAGTTCAGGCAAAGAAAGAGACAGAAGCAAAACAAATTTGACTTATTTGTAAAGTCTATTTATTAAACAAAAGGTAAAAGAGCAAAAACGATGCTATATGTTTGACATAATTAATAAAAATTGCGATTTTTACTCCCAGGAGCAAATTTCAAAAAAAAAGCACCTATTTACAAAAACAGTATAGCATGGATAGTATGATGGTTAATATGGAGTATGTCTCCCGGACGATGCAATACAGGCCTTACAACGCCTAGGCATGCTGAGTATCAAATTAGCAATCTGATCTTGGGGGAATATTACACCACTCATCAAGCAATGACCTCCGAAGTTCCGGTTGACAGGTGGGAGGGGGTTGACGGGCTGCAATTCGTCGGCCAAGCATATCCCACACATGCTTTATTGATTCAAGTCCGGTGAGTATGCTGGCCAATCCATACGGGTGATATCCTCCAATTGAAGGCATTTGTCTACAATGCTTGCACGGTGAGGACGGGCATTGTCATCCATAAACAGAAATTCAGCACCCATGGCGCCCCGAAACAAACGTACATGTTGTTCCAGAATAACATCCCGATAGATGTGGCCTGTCATCGTTACACTCTGAACATGCAGGTCAGTTCTGGAACCAATAATGATTCCTCCCCAAACGAGCCATCCTGCACCACCGTAACGGTGTCGTTCAATGGTGTTCTTTTGGTGGTAACGGGTACCTGGCGCCTCCTTATGAAAGTCCGGCGAGAATCAGACTGCAAACTAAACCTGGACTCGTTGGAAGACATCACACAAGACCACTGTTGCGGTGTCCACAATGCATGCTCTCTACTCCAGGTTAATCGCAGGCGACAGTGAGTTGCGGTAAGTGGAACACATCTGACAGGCCTCGAGCATATAGACCAATGTGCCCTAAGCGTCTGTACACGGTCTGCCTTGAAACTGTCGTACCGGTAGCTGAAGACAGTTGACGAGACAGGTCTGATGCTGTGATCCGTCTGTTTCTTTTGGCAGTAACTGCTGAATACCGGTACTCATTCGGCGTTGTAACTCGGGGGGCGACCTGTGCTGTAACATCTACTCACATTACCATCATCTTGGAATCGTTGCCAAAGCCTGGAGGTGACACTTTGGGCGATTCCAAGTTCCTCGGATACTTCCAGCTGGGTACGTCCACATTCCAGTCGTCCGGTAATTCTACCACGTAAAAAATCATCCAAATGCTTCCTGTGTGCCATAACTATGCGGTTATTGCACTGAAAGGCTTTTAAAGCGCTTGTGAACAATTTTACTTCTTTGCCACCATTCCTTATATACCCTTCTCTTACACTCTCGTCATTGTGACGTACTATCCGCGCCATCTGGTGGTTTCCTGTAATTTGTATATTCTTCTTCAAGATGTGTGATAATTCTACAGGTGAAATTTTTATTTTAGAGTTCAATTTCTGTGTGATTCTGAATTATCCTTAATTTATGGACATGAGTGTAAATTATAAATTTTAGAAGCTATAGAAGAATGAAAAATTTCTTTTTTAATTACTTTTTAATAATAAATAAGCAAATTTAAAATTTTTATTCTTTCTTGAACGAAATAAATAAATTGTTAAAACATATTACTATTATATTTTTTCTTAGCTGGCGTGGATTATTTTATCGAGTTAAAGCATGCGGATAGGACATTGCTTAAGCACTGCTCCAAAATAAAGTGTTAATTTATTTTTTGTTAATCATCGTTATATGTACTTTTGCAAGTCACGTCCTATTTTAATGGGAGAATATTTGTGGGAAATATGAATGGGCAAAAGAAATCGCAGTACCTAAATTTAATTTACTTACCTTAATAATTTATCCACATTTTCTCAAAAGCACGTCAATATAATAACAATTAAGATGTTATTTAAAAATCAATATTTGGTAAAAATAGCCGTCTGGTGAGTTCTTAATTTAGGAAACATGTCACGTATGTGATTTTACAGTCATTAAAAATACTCGACAGAAACTTTAATTGTTAAGATGTATATTTTTTTTTTTTTTTTTTTTTGAATGCCATTGAAACTGTTATTTGTGCAATCATTTTCAAATTATTATTTATAGTTTAACTAGTTCTATGATTACTAAACACACACACACAAAAAAAAAAAAAGATTGTGCAGCATAAAATGTATATTGTTCAGCATTTTAATGAAAGATTTGAAAAAGAAATTACAATTACTCATATAAATTGTAGTTATGCAATATTTTTTATTGCAAGAATCTATTCAATTAACTAGCCTCAATCAATTTTGATATTAGGCAAGTAATTTAGATAAAATTCTAAATGTATTAAAATCTCGATTTAATTAGTTACAAAATTATCAAAAATTACAATAATAATAATAATAATAAATAAGACCAACTTGTATTCTAATAGAGATTTACTTCTGAAATAATTTTTTTTTTTTTTAAACTAATAAACAAAAATTATTATCTTTTAAATTTCTTATAATTAATTTCTCGTCAATTCCTCAAAACACTAATTTTTCAACATTTACAAAAAATTTTTTTTTGAAAAATCATTTAAAATAAATAAAACCAACCCATACTCTATTGGAGATTGACTTCGAAATAATTAAACAAAAAATATCTAGTTAAACTTCTTACAATAAAATTGTCATTAATTTCTAAAAACTAATTTTTCAAAATAACAATATTTTTACTGCCAACAAATTAAACATAATTATGAAACTATGTTAAATATTAGGGAAACAATCTTCATAACATTTAATGAGGTGAGAACGGATAATGAAAGTATCTTAGTTATTAGGTTTAAGAATCTTAACACTTTCTTAATTAGCATTGTTTGAATTCTTTTAATTTCACTATATGATTCAGTGCTTGGGATATGTATTCGTTCTATGCAACCTTTTTATGCTAACATTCTGTTAAGGACGTTAATGAACAGCGCAAGATCAAATATGTTTTGTCTCAAATATGTTTTTTACATATCCATAGAAATCATTTTTATTAATCAACAGTTTTAAATTATTTTTTTATTTCACTTGCTAATCATTTTATTAGTGTAGCATTCTTTTAAATCTCAAATTAGAAATCAGTTTTTAATTCACCAATAGACTAATTACAAAATCATATTCTTATTTAAAAAATAAATATGTCAAAATGAGGAGTATTCACTGTACAATTCATAAACAAGAAAAGCATATATATAATCATTTGTAAAAAAAATACAGTTTAAATAACAAACTAGTGGTAAATCTTTAAGCAAATTATTAATTACTGAATCACCCTTTATATTTGGAGGTGTTACCTTGTGGGGCATAATTTACATTTTTTCAAGTTTCAATCCTCGTTTCTTTTTTTGTTTGGGAGCCAAGAAATGCACTTTTTTTCCCCCTGCTTCAGTAATTTTCTTTTCAATAATATAAGAGATTTTAGTATTGAATTTACCCCAATATTAAAATCTCACGGCATGGAACATAGCCAATCAGAATCCGGATTAGTTAGGAGATCAAATTTCCGATATGTGGGTGTAGTAGATTCAGCCAGACATGACTGACTGGCCTAACACCTGACCAAGATAGGATTGTGAACGCTTGTGGCGGGATTCTAACTTACAACAAAATGGTGATTTGTGTACTCTTTACTGGAGAGCCAGAGAAAAAGGTTTGCTGATCACAATGAAATTTTATTATGGTGCTTCTAGCTTTTTAAATTTTTATCCTTAGAACATTTAACTTGTTTTTACTATTTTAAGGCCTTTAAGTTAAGAATATCTGGACTTTTCCCATTGTAATTTTGATTTGTTTAGATGTTATTTTTGTTCCTACGGTAAATAACCAAATTTATATGGATTGAGGTCTAAAAAAACAACACAACGTCAAATTTTAGTATTCAGTGAAAACAAACCTTTTCTTTTGTTTAAACGAATTATTACCAATTTTATAACAAGTTTTATTTTACTCCCAAACTTCATTTATCATTATTATAATTGAAAGTTTCTTTCTATATGGTTAACTGTTCCCATTTCTGCCACTTGTAAGAAAAAAAAAAATCCTAGAAACGAAATAAACTAAAAATAAAGAACCATTTCTCATTACTGCAGACTGCAAGTAGATTTCCAACGGATCCGTTTTTGATAGATATCTCCACTCTCTGCTCCCTCTTCGATCACACAACTTCTTAAATCTATTCATTCTAACCCATCCTATAGAACCCTCGTTCTTAATTTGATCCGTGCGCCGGGGAAGATCACTCCTTTTACGAAAATTGCACTCATAACACAAAGACTCTCACCCATCCAACTCTCTAACAGTGCTTATTCTCTCCCTTCGTGCATTTTTCTTTTTCTTTTTTCTTACTTCTGATTCGTCTGAGCGTGATTGAACGAGGCATTCTAAGACCCGGAGAACATCCCGGAAAGAAAAGGGTAACATCAGTTATGTGTTCCACCTCACACCTGTTACTTTGGCCTCACTCTCGAACTACATCCCTGGGGAGCCTTGCTACGGTGTCTATTTCAGCAATCGACGTTCTTTCTTCTTTAATCAAGAAACTTTTTTTCACCCGTTCGCTTAGTTAATGAGGAATGGGGAAAAGAAGATGGGCAAAAAAAAAAAAAGAAAGAAAGAAAAAAATTCTGTTTCTTGGCGCTTTTGATGAGAAACACGTGGAATGGGGCGTTAAAAGAGTTCAGAAGTACAGAAACTCCCGACATAAAGGTGACGCTCTGAAGAGTTTAAGACTGGTTTTCGTAATTAGTAGACTGCCGTGTTAAAGGATTCTCTCCTTACTTTGAGATTTAGAAGAATGGGGCACCATAGCCTTTTTAACGAGTATCATCATATATTTTTTCTTCTAAACTATTTTAGATTCAAATAAATGCAGTTTTACATAATAAATTTAAAAAAAAAAATAAAATAAATAATGAACTGAGGATGTAAAATATCAAACTGAAGATTCATCTCTACTTTGGTATTTAATAATATGTTAAGTTATGGTTTTCCACAATATATAGAAGACGGTATTGTTAATTAACTTCTAAAAAGTTAATTAACAATACTAAATTAGATCTTCTGCTATAACTAAACGAATTTATTACGCGAAAAACATTAAATTTTAAATTTTGTCGCTTGGTACTTCACTATTGAAGGACTGTATTTAATATTTCCTTTAGAAATTTTTGATTTTTCATTATTGAAAAATTTAATATTTCACTATTGAGATTTTGGTTTTTTTCACAATTGAAAGTTTGGTACTTTTACTATTAAAAGTTTGTTTTTTGATATTTCATTATTGAAAGTTTGGTTTTTTTTCATTATTGAAAGTTTGGTTTTTTTTCATTATTGAAAGATTATGTATTTGATATTTCACTATTGAATGATTAAATATTTGGTATTTCATTATTAATACACTAAGTATTTCTTATTTCATTGATAAAGTAAAAAAGAAAATCAATTTTAGTATTCGGTATAAACCAACTTTAAATTTTGTTAAGTATTTCCCAATTTATTGACATATAACTAGCTTTATTTCACTCAGAAACTTCATTTATCATTATTACAATTAAAATTTTCTTTCAATATGGTTATGTACCCATTGCTGCCATTCTCGTAAGAAACCAACAAAATCCCAGAAACGAAATAAACTGAAAATAAAGAACCATTTCTCATTACTGCAGACTGCAAGCATTTCCAACGGAAACCGTTTTTGATAGATATTTCCACACTCTGCTCTCTCTTTCGGATCACACAACTTATTTCTATTCATTCCAAACCCATCCCATACACCCCTCCTTTCTTAATTTGATCCGTGCGCCAGGGAAGATCACTCCTTTACGAAAATTGCACTCATAACACAAAAGACTCACCATCCAACACTCTAACAGTGCTTATTCTCTCCCTTCGTGCATTTTTCTTTTCTTTCTTTCTTCTGATTCGTCTGAGCGTGATTGAACGAGGCATTCTAAGACCGAGAACATCACGGAAAGAAAAGGGTAACATCAGTTATGTGTTCCACCACAATCTGTTACTTTGGCCACACTCAAACCATCCCCGGGGGAGCCTTGCCACGGTGTCTATTTCAACACCGACGTTCTTTTCTTTTTAATCAAGAAACTTTTTCACCCGTTCGCTTAGTTAATGAGGAATGGGAAAAGAAGATGGTAAAGAAAGAAAAACGAAATGGAAAGAAACGAGAAAGAAAAAAGGGTGTTTCTTGGCGCTTTTTGATGAGAAACACGTGGAATGAAGCTTTAAAAGAGATCAAGTACAGGAACTCGCCGGCAAAAGGTGACGCTCTGAAGAGTTTAAGACTGGTTTTCGTAAATTAGTAGACTGCTGGGTAAAAGATTTCTCTCTTACTTTGGGATTTCGAAAAGTGTTAGACCATAGCCTTACGAGTATCATCATATATGTTTTTTTCTGAACTTTTTTTAGATTCAAAGAGATGAAGTTTTAAATAATAAACTAAAGGTGTAAAATAATAAACTAAAGATTCATCTCTACTTTGGTGTTTAATAATATGTTAAAGTTATAGTTTTTTACAAACATAGCAGAAGATCTATTTTGGTATTTGTTAATTAACTTTTATAGAAAATTTAATTTTCTAATTTTTCTTTCGGTACTTCACTATTGAAAATTTGGGTTTTTCACTACTCAAAGTTTGGTATTTCACTATTGTTTGGTATTTGACCATTGGAAGTTTGGTATTTCACTATTTAAAGTTTGGTATTTTATTATTGAATGTGAATGAAAAAATAAAAATTCGCCTTGCTGCTTTTGATGAGAAAACACGTGGAATGAGGCTTTAAAAGAGTTCAAGTACAGAAACTCGCCGGCATAAGGTGACGTTCTCAAATGTTTAAGACTAGTTTTCGTAATAAGTAGACTGCTGAGTTAAAAGATTTCTCCTTACTTTGGGATTTAGAAGAGTGGTGAACCATAGCCTTCTTTGACGAGTATCATCATATGCATTTTCTTCTGAACTATTTTTTAGATTCAAGAGATGTAGTTTTATAATTACGAAAATAATTATTTTATATTTAACTAATCTTAATCTTTATTCATCTCTACTTTGGTACTTAATAATATGTTAAGTCGTGCTTTTCAGAAATATAGCTAATTAAAAACGGAAGATCTATTTTTGGTACTGATTGATTAAGCTTCATAGAAAATTTAATTTTGTACTTCACTATTGAAAGATTGTACTTGATATTTCACTGTGTGAAAGATTGCACTTGATATTTCACTGTTGAAAGACTAAGTATTGGTTATTTCATTGAAAAGTAAAAAAAAAAAACAATTTTAGTATTCAGGGGAAACCAAAACTTAATTTTTGATAAAGATGATATATTTCCAATTTATTCACTTATAACAAAGCTTTTTATTTCGCTCCCAAACTTCATTTTATCATTATTATAATTGAAAGTTTCTTTCTGTAAGGTTAAGTGCTTCCATTTCTGCCATTCTTGTATGAAAGAAGAAGAAAACGAAATCTTAAAACGAAATAAACTAAAAAAAAATAAAGAAAACCATTTCTCATTACTACAGAACTGCAGGTACATTTCCAACGGAACCGTTTTTGATAGATACCTCCACTCTCTGCTCCCTCTTCGGATCACACAACTTCTTATTTCTATTCATTTCAAACTATCCTTATACACCTTCGTTCTTAATTTGATCCGTGCGCCGGGGAAGATCGCTCCTTTACGAAAATTGCACTCATAACACAAAGACTCTCTCACCATCCAACTCTCTCTAACAGTGCTTTCAAGCCCCCTTCGTGCATTCTTCTTTTTCTTTTCTTTTCTTTCTTTCTTCAGCTTCATCTGAGCGTGATTGAACGAGGCATTCTAAGACCCGGAGAACATCCCGAAAGGAAAGGGTAACATCAGTTATGTGTTCCACCACAATCTGTTACTTTGGCCTCACTCAAACCATCCCCGGGGAGCTTGCCACGGTGTCTATTTCAGCAATCGACATTCTTTCTTCTTTAATCTAGAAACTTTTTTTCACCCTCACCCGTTCGCTTAGTTAATGAGGAATGGGAAAAGAAAATGGAAAATTGTGTTTCTTGGCGATTTTGATGAGAAACACGTGGAATGAGGCTTTAAAAAGTTCAAGTACAGAACTCGCCGGCAGAAGGTGACGCTCTGAAGAGTTTAAGACTGGTTTTCGTAATTAGTAGACTGCTAAGAATTCTCCCTTACTTTGAGATTTAGAAGAGTGGTTCACCATAGCTTTTGACGAGGTATCATCATATATGCTTTCCTTCTGAATTATTTTTTATATTCAAAGAGATGCAATTTTTATAATTAGTAAACTTCTATATTCTCTACTTGGTATTTAGTAATGTTATGCTTTGGTTTTTCACAAATATAGCTAAATGAAAATCAGAAGATCTATTTTGGATTGTTGAATAACTTTACTAGAAAATTTAATTTTATACTGTTTTCGCTTGGTGCTTCACTGTTGAAAGACTGAGTATTTGGTATTTCACTATTTAAAGACTGTTTATTTGGTATTGCACTATTGAAAGACTAAGAGTAAAACTAGTGACTACTTGTGAAAGAGATTATATAATATTACCATGAATTTATTATAACATTTTAATAATTGAAAGCACATATTTAGTTATTACAACTGTTTATATTTCAATTCCTGTTTTACAAATGGAGTCACACTCAAAGTGTTCTCGTGTTTACAAAAAGAAACATGGCGCCCCATTTTGGCGTTAATCGCACTAGTTTAACGCTTTAATGTTGTCTTTTTCTTCAATTCCTCAACAGTGAGCAACCTTCATGTTGAACGCATGAGATTTCAACTGCTTCACAACACATTGACGTGTTCTTTACTAGAATTTGGTGAATAATATTGCCATTGATTTTCAGATAAATTCAGAGTAAGCTTTCTTTAACATTTTCTGCAATACTACCGTATTAGCTTATCAAGCTTTGATGCTTATCCGTTTCAGCATCAATTTCTTCAAATTATTTTAATAAATTTCGAATAATTTTAGTTCATGTATTTCTCGTTGTGTTTTTCTCGTGTGTCTGTTTAGTTGATGTATTTCCAAATTCAATATGTATTCAACGTAAAACAAAGTTTTACAATAATATTCAGCAAGGAAACGTTCCCCTGACGACATCGACGGTTTGAAAAAATGATATCTTTTTTTTATATACGCATGTTAGCAGAACTAAAATTAATGTTTCTGATTAGGTTTGTGGTAATATCTGTCAAATGTGAATTGAATTAAAGGTTGACTTTTAATACAAATATATCCCAAACAAGAACATGTAATATACTGTACATTTCAGCAGATATATGATAAAATATTATTATTTAGCTTAGTAACAACAAAGTGTTAGCATTAAATTTATAAAAGTGTCAAGTAATACACTTTTAAGTTACAAATTAAATGTTAAGCATTTAAGCCACTAAAGTATGCAAGTAAAATATTTTTTTCCAAACACAATTACCATAATAATTCAGCAAAATAAAGATAAATTAAAAGTCTTTATTAAATTATTGTTGTATAATTTAGCTTTCATCATCAAATTTACATCAATAAGAAAAAAATTATGCCCGAAATGCATTTATTATAATAAATATTTTTTTAATCCTTATCTAAATGAATTAAGATTAAATATATTCTACGCTAATTCAATTTCAATATTTAGTTCTTTCTAATTTATCTGAATAAAGTAGAATTAAGTTTATGAACAATGCACAAAAATTATGAAAATTCATTATAAAGGAACACATTAATTTTTTATCCAGACTCCTCAATTTGCCTAAACAAATATTATCCATCAATTAGTAACGTTATTAATGATGCTCTAACTAAGTTTGGTTAAATATGTGAGTTGGTAACTTCTCAATCCACATGAACTTTCCCAAACTCTTCCAGATTTATCAAATTATATGGGTAAAGACATTGAAAGTCTTTTGCCAATATTCTTGGAACATTAGCATTTCCACGTTAAATATGAATATTTAGCCATTCAAAACTCATCAGTGGGAAATTCTCGCCAATTATTTTAGCCATCTGAATCGGAAGTTTGTTTAATGTATTGAAACAAATTGATTGAATCAACTTGGTCATTCGAATTAGTATTCAATTTTGGTATTAAAATACCACATACCAGATAAGTATGTTCAGTGATTGAATCCAAATAGTCTAGAACCGTTCCTTGAGTCACGTTGATGAATTATTCAAACTGGCAAAACTTAAAATTAATATTTTGAGGGTGTAGAATAAATATGCCTTGAAACTTCTCAGAGCCGAATATATAGTAGTTGGACATAAATCCGCACAGCGAATTTTCAAGGTATTGACTTAATGACAAACTGCACTTTATTCCCAAAATATTTGGGATGACATCTTATTAGACATGAATAATTCAAGTCATTGTTAGGAATTGTGTTTTAATTACATCCCATGTTGTGAAAAGGTGAAATATTTCTTGGCCTTTCGATCATATGGTGTCATTCATTTATTTACTCATTGACGTTTGTAATCCTATCATTATGTCTTACGGTTATTGTGAATTTAAGATTAGTTTAGAAAATTTTATACCTTAAAAATTTCAAGCATTTTACTAACATCTGTTTAAATATACTGATTAGATATAGTATATTTAAACAGATGTTATTTAGTTAATAGTATGGAAGAAAATAGACTAATAAGTACAAAATAATACCAGAAATATTTTAATCGTATCAGATGGTATATACCATACAAAAAATATCAATATTTAAGGGCATATTTCATATAATTTTTCAAATGAACCTCTCTGCCCCCTCTAGTGGTACCATTGGCTTCAGGTTTACATGCTGGCGGTGGCATGCATGTTTGTCAGTGGTTCAGAATTCACCTTAAATTGTAGGGTCCCGGTTTTTATTTAGCCTAAAATGTGCAAAAAGGACCTTAGAGCCACAAACCAAACCAAACCAAACCACCTCTTAAAGGAAACATGATGCAGTCAAATTCTTCTTTTTTTATTCCACGTATCCCTTTCCAATAGTGTTTATGGTTAGATATCCCAACTACTTCGGATAGATAATTTTTTTGAACTCTACAATAGTAAAAAAAATATGTTCAAAAAATAAACAAGTAAAACTTATTAGTTACGTAGGTGACTAAAAGTTCTAACTTCTCTGATTTCCAGAAAATAAATGAATTCAGAAACTCGGCTTGCTAATTGCTTTCTCTACAAACCACTCATATCGCGCGTTGATGGTGAAGCCCTTTCCGAAATGGGGGGTATAAGTTAGAATTCTTGAGGAAGTATTTTTCCTCGGATGTCAGGGTTCAACGCTATTGTCTATGTTCGTGTCTCAAGAATGGACTTAACATGTATTTAAATAGATACACTAATAATTTTTATTTATTAAAAAAGTTGATATTTAGATTTAATAGAAATACTTGGACGTAATTTCAAATAAAAATCACAAACCCGCCCGAAAGCATATGGGAGTTGAAAACCAAACTTCAGGACAGACCTCACCTCCCAACAGAGGAAGGACACCGCCTCAGCTACCAGGTTATGGGGCGACAACAATGCCGCACTCTCCCTTACAATTGGCTGCCCACAACGAGTTTTGTATCCCCCTCCTCCAGGGAACAGCGAATGTTATTGTAATGTGGTGCGGAACCCACATAAAGCGAGCGTCCCCCTACAGGGGTTCATACTTGAACATAAATCTTTCCAGTAATTTCTTAAGCCCCGTAAGCGGTTCATTATGAGTTTTTTCTACTATTTTTTGGTTTGTAAGGTATGCTCTATGATTTATTGAATATAATACATATCTTTCACCAATAATTTCAAAAATGTATTTTATATCATCTATATCTTTTTCTTATATCTCAGCTATATCATTTTTATATCTTTAATCTTTACTTGATTTTATTCTTTCAAATATTAAGCATCAAAATTATAATGACTTCTGACCTTTGTATAATAACGACCATATTTATTATATTAATTATACCATATTTACTATTATTATTGATTTCGAAAGTCAGTAATGAAGCTGTTTTAAGTAAAACATTCCCCATGACTTGGTGAAACAGATTTTCTATCATCGCATTATATGTCGGTCTAAAAATTAATATAATATGAATTATTGCTTTAATTTTTAAATGAAGAATAAGAAATGTAGATTCTTGTATAAAGTATTTTTTTTTTGTACAGAAATTGGGTTCAGTTATTATAGTAATTTTGTTTTATCTTTACTTGGTTTTATTCTTTCAACACAGTTGTGGCGTTCGAATCCCGGCGGTGCCATGGATATTTGTAGTGCTTCGGAATCCACTTTAAGCCGTAGATCCCGGTCTCAAGTGACCGTAGAACGTCACAGAGCCCAATCAGACTTCTCACCCACATCATTCCAAAACTGTAAAGGGCACCTCAGCTCTAGGTGGTGTGGTGGTGTAGTAGTAGTAGTAGGATATTATGTATATCTTTCATCAATAATTTAAAAACGTATTTTATATCATCGTATTCATCATAGCATTAAATCTTTACTTGGTTTTATTCTTTCAAATATCAAGCATCAAAATATAAGGACTTGTGACCTTTGTATAATAACGACCATATTTATTATATTAAATTATTGATTCTGAAGAGTCAGTAATAAGAAATGAAGCTGTTTTAAGTACAGCATTCCTCCAGATAAAACACTCCCCTGACTTGGTGAAACAGACTCAGCACCACTTTTACGGAGTTAACGCTCTGCTTTTGCACTGAAATAATTTATGGTCAAAGAGTCATTACTGATTTTCCATTAACGTCCTTTTACTCTGAATAAAATAATAAAAGTTCCCAGAAAATGACATCGTAATAAAAAAGAATGGCGGATATCAAAGCTCATTCCTGATACAGCTAATAACAGATTGAGGAAAATTTAATTGATTAACGACCTTTTATAAGTCACCTCTTTCCAATGTAGAATAACGCGTGTTTCCACGCTACAGTATCGATTTTTTTTTTTTTTTTTTTTTTTTTTTACTTTACAGACTTTTTCTATTCAGTTGTCCCAAAATCTTTTTATTTTTATGTATATATATACTCCTTTTCTCATCGCAGTTGTAATCATTGTGAATGTTAATACTTATAAAATGCAAAAATGGATGTCCTTGTTTGTTTTTTAATGATTTGCCTTAAATTGTCTTTTGTGCTTTGGCAATGGTGCTTTTGAAAAGAAGGTCGCATTAATTTTTCCTATGTGCATTTAAATACGTCTTCTCAATTTTTTTCCCCACTTGTGTTTGAAAAGGAAGTTCCAAGTTAAACGGTTTTATGAATTTTTTTATCTTATTATTTATCTTAAAAAAAAATAAATAAATTCTTGTTTATTGGGTTATACTTTCTGTGAATGTACTTTACCTTATTTGATAGGGCGAAAAAAAGAACTTTAGTGCACTAATCGAAATTCATTTAATGTATTTCGATCTAAGCATTTTCGTGTAGGGGCTTAGGGAAAAAGAAAGGAAAATCCTCATTACCATGGCATTATTATCTTATAAAGTTTTGTGTTGCTAGCGCGAATTTTGTTTCTTTAAATTGTAAAATATTGGGGTTTTTAAAAAAATTTTTACTATATTTATTTTGAGAAATGTTTTAAAATTAGCATTCTTAACACAGGTGTCGCTTTCGAATCGCGGCGGTGCCATGAATGTTTGTAGTGGTTCGGAGTTCACTTTAAGCCGTAGATCTCCGTCTCAAGTGACCGTAGAGCGTCACAGAGCCCAAGTAGACTTCTCACCCACATGATTCCCAAACTGTAAAAGAGGCAACTCAGCTCTAAGCGGTGTGGTGTAGTACTAGTAGGGATATTATATGTATCTTTCGTCAATAATTTAAAATTGTATTTTATATCATTTTTTAGTCATCGTTGCATTAAGTCTTTACTTGGTTTTATTCTTACAAATACATTAAGTATCAAAAATATAAGGACTTATGACCTTGTATAACGACATTATTTATTATAATAAACCATTGGTTTTGAAAGTCTGTAATGAAGCTGTTTTAAGCAGAGCATTCCTAGATAAAACACTCCCCCTGACTTGGTGAAACAGACTCAGCACCAGTTAACGCACTGCTTTTGCACAGAAATAATTTAAGGTCGTAAAGAGTCATTACTGATTTTCCATTAACGTCCTTTACTCTGAATAAAATAATAAAAAGTTCTCAGAAACTGGCATCGCAATAAAAAAGAATGGCGGATATCAAAGCTCATTCCTGATACAGCTAATAACAGATTGAGGAAAATTTAATTGATTAACGACCTTTTATAAGTCACCTCTTTTTGCAACGTGTGTTTCTACGCTCAAATATAAATTTTTTTTAACTTTACAGACTTTTTTTATTTCGTTGTCCCAAAAATCTTTTTTATTTTTTATGTTTATATATATATATATACTCTTTTCTCATCTCAGTTGTAATCATTGTGAATGTTAAATACTTATAAAATGCAAAAATGGACGGCTTGTTTGTTTTTTAATGATTTGCCTTAAATTGTCTTTGTGCTTTGGCAATGGTGCTTTTTGAAAAGAAGTTCGCATTGATTTTTCCTATGTGCATTTAAATACGTCTTCTCTTATTTTATTATTTTTTTTTTTTCCACTTGTGTTTGAAAAGGAATTTCCAAGTTAAACAGTTTTGTGATTTTTTTTTGTTATGTTATTCTTTTTTTTTTTTTTTTTTTTTTTTTTTTTAGATAAATTCTTGTTTTATTGGGTTATAATTTCTGTGAATGTAATTACTTTATTTGATTGGGGAAAAAAACTTTTACTGCACTAATCGAAATTCATTTAATGTATTTCGACGTAAGCAATTTGATGTAGGGGCTTAGAGAAAAACGTCATTTTCTATGCTATTATTATCTTATAAAAGTTTGTGACCTACTGAAATTTTGTTTCCGTAAAATTGTAAAATATTGTTTTTAACAGTTTTTCTTTTGACAATAATATTTTTTTTTCGACAAATTCTTTAAAATTAACATTTTGAACACAAGTGTCGCGTTCGAATCCTGGTGTTGCCATGGATGTTTGTAGTTGTTCGAATCCACTTTAAGCCCTAGATCCCAGCCTCAAGTGACCGAGAACGTCACAGAGCCCAATCAGACTTCTCACCCACATCATTCCAAAACTGTAAAACTCAAAATTCAGCTCCCAGCACTGTGGGATGTCGTGTGGTTTGATGTAGTAGTAATAGGATATTATAAAATAGAGCATACTTTTAAATATTGATGAAACGATATATATATATCATCTCATCCATTATCGCATTAAATCTTTCCTTGGGCTACTCAGCTCTAGACGGTGTGGTGTAGTAGTAGTTGTAGTAGTAGCTAAGTAGTAGTAGTAGTAGTAGTAGATATTATGTATATCTTTCATCAATAATTTAAAATTATATTTTATATCATCTGGATTCATCATTATATTAAATATTTACTTGCTTTTGGTTCATTTTTATATCAAGCATCTTTATTGCAGTAAATTTACTTGGTTTTATCTTTACAAATGCAAACCTCAGAATATAGAGTCTTTTGACCTTTATATAATAACGACCATATTTATTATATTAAACCATTGATTTGAAAAAGTCTGTAATGAAGATGTTTTATGCAGAGCATTCCTGTAGATAAAACACTCCCCCTGACTTGGTGAAACAGACTCAGCACCACTTTTATGGAAGTTAACGCACTGCTTTTGCACTGAAATAGTTATGGTCGTAAAAGAGTCATTACTGATTTTCCATTAACGTCCTTTACTGTGAATAAAATAATAAAAAAAAGTTCCCAGAAAATGACATCGTAATAAAAGAATGGCGATATCAAAGCTCATTCCCTGATACAGCTAATAACAGATTGAGGAAAATTTAATTGATTAACGAACTTTTATAAGTCACCTCTTTCCAATGTAGAATAACGCGTTTCCACGCTACAGTATCGATTTTTTTTTTTTTTTACTTTTCTTACAGACTCCCTTTTTTCTTTTATTCAGTTGTTCCAAAATCTTTTTTATTTTTATGTATATATATACTCCTTTTCTCATCGCAGTTGTAATCATTGTGAATGTTAATACTTATAAAATGCAAAAATGGATGTCCTTGTTTGTTTTTTAATGATTTGCCTTAAATTGTCTTTGTGCTTTGGCAATGGTGCTTTTGAAAAGAAGGTCGCATTGATTTTTCCTATGTGCATTTAAATACGTCTTCTCAATTTTTTTTTTTTTACCACTTGTGTTTGAAAAGGAAGTTCCAAGTTAAACGGTTTTATGATTTTTTTTATGTTATGATTTTTATTTGCTATTATTTTTTTTTTTATATAAATTCTTGTTTATTGGGTTATACTTTCTGTGAATGTACTTACCTTATTTGATAGGGCGAAAAGAAGAACTTTTAGTGCACTAATCGAAATTCATTTAATGTATTTCGATCTAAGCATTTTCGTGTAGGGGCTTAGGGAAAAAAGAAGGGAAAAATCCTCATTACCATGGCATTATTATCTTATAAAGTTTTGTGTTGCTAGCGCGAATTTTGTTTCTTTTAAATTGTAAAAATAGTGGGGTTTTTTAAAAATTTTTACTATAATATTTATTTTGAGAAATGTTTTAAAATTAGCATTTAACACAGGTGTCGCTTTCGAATCGCGGCGGCGGTGCCATGAATGTTTGTAGTGGTTCGGAGTTCACTTTAAGCCGTAGATCTCCGTCTCAAGTGACCGTAGAGCGTCACAGAGCCCAGTGAGACTTCTCACCCACATGATTCCCAAACTATAAAGAGTGAACTCAGCTCTGCTGGTGTGGTGTAGTACTAGTAGGATATTATATATATCTTTCGTCAATAATTTAAAATTGTATTTTTATGTCATCGTTGCATTAAATCTTTACTTGGTTTTATTCTTACAGATACATTAAGTATCAAAAATAGTAAGACTTATGACCTTTGTATAACGACATTATTTATTATAATAAAACCATTGGTTTTGAAAAAGTCTGTAATGAAGCTGTTTTTAAGCAGAAAGCATCTCCTGTAGATAAACATTCCTGACTTGGTGAAACAGACTCTGGCCAGTTAACGCACTGCTTTTGCACAGAAATAATTTAAGGTCGTAAAGAGTCATTACTGATTTTTCCATTAGCGTTCACTCTGAATAAAATACTAAGTTCTCAGAAAATGGCATCGCAATAAAAGAATGGCGGGATATCAAAGCTCATTCCTGATACAGCTAATAACAGATTGAGGAAAATTTAATTCATTAACGAATCTTTTATAAGCGTCACCTTACTGCAACGATGTTTTCTACGTTCAAATATCAATTTTTTTAACTTTTTACAGACTTTTTTTATTTCGTTGTCCCAAAAATCTTTTATTTTTTATGTTTTATATATATATATATATATATATGTGTCCATATATATATATATATATATATATATATATATATATATATATATATATATATATATATATATATATATATATATATACCCTTTTCCTCATCAGTTGTAATCATTGTGAATGTTAATACTTCTTAAAATGCAAAAATGGACGGCTTGTTTGTTTTTAATGATTTGCCTTGTAAATTGTCTTTTGTGCTTTGGTAACGGTGCTTTGAAAAGAAGTTCGCATTGATTTTTCCTATTCCATTTAAATACGTCTTCTCTTTATTTTATTTTTTTTTTTTTTTTTTCCCATTTGTGTTTGAAAAGGAAGTTCCAAGTTCAACGGTTTTGTGATTTTTTTTATGTTATTATTTTTCTTTTTTTTTTTTTTTAGATAAATTCTTGTTTTATTGGGTTATAATTTTCTGTGAATGTAATTACTTTTATTTGATTGGGGAAAAAAAACTTTACTGCACTAATCGAAATTCATTTAATGTATTTCGACGTAAGCAATTTGATGAAGGCTTAAAGAAAAACGTCATTTCTATGCCGTTATCTTATAAAAAGTTTGTGGACTTTATCTGGAAATTTTGTTTCCGTAAAATTGTAAAATATTGTTTTAACAGTTTTCTTTTTTGACAATAATATTTTTTTTCGACAAATTCTTTAAAAATTAACATTTTGAACACAAGTGTCGCGTTCGAACTCTGGTGTTGCCATGGAGGTTTGTAGTTGTTCGGAATCCACTTTAAGCCCTAGATCCCAGTCTCGAGTGACCGTAGAACGTCACAGAGCCCAATCTGACTTCTCACCCACATCATTCCAAAACTGTAAAACCTAAAATTCAGCTCTAGGCACTGTGATGTCATTATTGGTTTGATGTAGTAGTAATAGGATATCATAAAATATATTTTTAAATTATTGATGAAAGATATATGGTATCATCTCATCCATTATCGCATTAAATCTTTCCTTGGGCTACCCAGCTCTAGACGGTGTGGTGTAGTAGTAGTAGTAGGATATTATGTATATCTTTTCATCACAATAATTTAAAATTATATTTTATATCATCTGATTCATCATCATATTAAATATTTACTTGCTTTTATTCTTTCAAATATCAAGCATCAAAATCATATAGATTTTGTGGCCTGTTTTTATCTTTACAAATGCTAAACCTCAAAAATATAGAGTCTTTTGACCTTTATATAATAACGGCCATATTTATAGTAATAAACCATTGATTTGAAAGTCTGTAATGAAGATGTTTTATGCAGAGCATTCCTGTAGATAAAACACTACCTCTGGCTTGGTGGTGGGCAGGACTCAGCAGCACTTTTATGGGAGTTAACGCACTGCTTTTGCACTGAAATAATTGCTATGGTCGTAAGAGTCATTACTGATTTTCCATTATCGTCCTTTTACTCTGAATAAAATAATAAAAAAGTTCCCAGAAAATGACATCGTAATAAAAAAGAATGGCGGATATCAAAGCTCATTTCCTTGATACAACTAATAAACAGATTTTGAGAAAATTTAATTAATGATTAATGTCCCTTTATAAAGGGCACCTCTTTCCCAATGCTGAACAACGTGTGTTTTCCACTCAGTATCGACTTTTTTTTTAACTTTACAGACTTTCTTTTTTTTGCCTCGTTGTCCCAAAAATCTTTTTATTTTTTATGTTTATATATATATATATATATATATATATATATATATACGCCTTTTCTCATCTCAGTTGTAATCATTGTGAATGTTAATACTTCTATAAAATGCAAAAATGGACGGCTTGCTTGTTTTAATGATTTGCCTTAAATTTTTTGTGCTTTGGAAAGAAGGTCGCATTGATTTTTCCTATGTGCATTTAAATACGTCTTCTCCAATTTTTATTTATTTATTTTTTTCCACTTGTGTTTGGAAAGGAAGTTCCAAGTTAAACGGTTTTGCTGAATTTTTGCTATCTAAAAATATAAAAATAACATAAATTCTTGTTTATTATGTTATACTTTCCGTGAATGTAATTACCTTATATGATAGGGAGGAGGGACTTTTATTTCTCTAATCGAAATTCATTTAATGTATTTCTGACGTGCTTTTTCGTGTAGGGGGCTTAGGAAAAAAAGGAGAAAAAATGTCATTTCTATGGCATTATTATCTTATAAAAGGTTTATTTTGCCAACAGAATTTTGTTTCCGTCAAATTGTGAAATGTTGTTTTATCAGTTTTAACAATAATATTTGTTTTGACAAATGTTTTAAAAATTAATCTTTGCAAAATATTTATTAATTATTATTTATTGGTTTAAGTGTTTATTATTATTTTATTTTGGAATTCGCAAATTTTATTTGAATCTTGAAAATTGACTACTAAATAAATTAGTTTTAACTATGTATTTTGAAACCACTTTTTCAAAATTAATTAATATAAAATAAAATAACATCAATTTTTTCAATAATCTTTATTGGAATATAGTTAAACCTTTTAAAATTGTAATTTTTACATCCATGATGTGAATTTTTACGTTTAAACTATAGAAAATAATATGGTTTCAGTAATTTTTAAATTATGTGCGTTTATTAGAAATATGTGTATTTCAAATAAGAATATGAAAAAAAAATAGTTTACATCGTTATATTAACCTTTACATATTTATTCATATCGAAATGACTTAAAAAGTCATTTCCATTCGGTCGTAAATTGAACAAAAATTTAAATTTTATTAATTTATATTAAATTAATTTTTATTAATTTAATTTAAGTTTATTAGTTTACATTTATTATTTTAATTTTATATAAAAAGTAACTTAAATCCAAAATTCAATTATTTTCAAATTAATTTTTAATTAATAAATTGTACATAAATAAGATATGATAAAATTGCGGACATATAAGAAAAATTGTTTTTACATATTACATTATATAAAAAAATATTTTTTACATTTTAATTTAAAAAAAAATTCTGTAAATTATTACTTTCATTTAATATATTTTTGTTTCGGTGTTTGTAAAAAAGTATCCAATATTTCTTAAAGTGCACCGGAATTATAAGTCGCTTAAAAAGTATTTCATTTTTATGTACTTATAATCGATATTAATTTCTTTTTTTCCTTTGTACTTTTTATTTCGGAAAAGGATTTAAAAACCTGAAAGTAGTGAAAGGTAAATAGGACGTTTATCATATTTCTGTATCGAATAATAAAAATTGGAATAAAAAGCTAACTAAATGTTGTAACACGTTATTATGAAGGTTTAAAATATGTATTTGATACGGCAAAATACTCAATATAACCAAAAGTAATTAAAAAACTAAGAAATAATATGCATTTCGTCATTTTATTTTTGTATTCTAGTAAATTAATGCGTTGAAAACAATCTTCATTATTAACATTTACTCATAATTTTTCATAATAATTAACGTTACATTTTTATTGCGATATTCAGTCCACAAACTTCGTTTCATTATCCGAATGATTCAAGGCTATTAAAATTTGAGAATGTGTATAAATTATTTAAACACTTGTCTTATTTTATTATTTATTTACTAATAAATAATATCCTTTATGTTTAAATAACTCATTCATCAATTATACTTAATCTTGTCGCAAACGTGTACATACATTTTTTTTCAAATATCAAAATAATAAGGACATAATATGTAATAATAAATTAAATGAAATGTGACAGAAAATTTAAACAAAAAGCGCTAAGCACCCCAAACTTGTTCAATAACTATTAAAATGTTTCCAAATAGCAAAATGGACAAATTATTTAAAAAATTATTATTATTATTAAAGCTATTTATTCTTAAAACCACTGAAATGAAGATGAGTTCATTTCACCTGCGGAAGAAGCATGCAAGGTTTACAAGGTTTAAATTAATAATCAGTTAAAATTATTATTCTTAGGTATAAATAAGAGTTTAATACTATGAAGACTTCATTTGCAAACTCTTAAAAATAAGACAAAAAATCAGATGGCATCAAAAGTTAGGCCTAGTTTACTGTATACATATAAAATTTATATTGTACACTTTTAACTGCAGCAATAAAATAAACATAGCTGTTGACATTATCATTGGTGTCTATATATGTATATGGATTATTAAAGCTTTTGTAATATCCTGTGTTAACTTCTTTACACTTTATAATAATAATTTCAATATAACTTTATAGTAAGTTCAATACAACTTCAATAACAAGTTCAATATAACTTCCATGCAACTCGGCGCCCGTCATTATCTGAGGCCATAGCTATTCCGTTAATATTACGTTTTCGTATGTGCAAGTTTTGCGAGTCATTTCCCAACTTAAAATTCTCTATTAATTGCTTTTTCGCCTATGTAAAAACAACTTGTATCTTTTTTTCGTGTCATTATCTTGTTGATCGATTTTCTTGTATATAAAGTGTTAAAATATTATGATTTATTGATGACAAAACTTTTTTACTTTTCCAGTGATGCCGAAAGCGGTCGATCCGCGAACTGATCCAGAATGGCAGATCGAAACCTGGCGCCATTCCCGGATGCTCTTTACACTGCAGCTAAACGTGACAACAACTCTTCACCTGATAACAGGCCTTTGTATGAGAATATCAAGGTGAGCATCATGTGATTCATTCTTTATATTATGATATATAAAATTTATGTATTGTTCTGTATTGATAGATTAGTTGTTAATATTTAAAGATATGCTAACACTAAATAATAGTAATTTTCAATTTTTGGGTAATTTCTTGTTATTACGCTCTTGCAGTAAATCTGTAATGGCGCCAAATAGTATGCACGTATGGCGCCAAATAGTAGACACTTTTAACCACATTTGCCCATAATGAGAAGAATTCTTGGTGATCATCTTTTGAGCGTTTTTAATAGTGGGGGGTTCTAATAATAATGGAATACACAATTTTGCTCACTTTACATATAATATGTTAGTATAATAATAAATAATTATATATAATGGTAATAACATCATATGTATTATTATAAGTATAAACATGTTTTACATGTTATATGTATATGTTATGTTTAAAGGTAAAACATGTTTTTTTTACATAACTGTAACTTTGTAATTATTAAGTTATGTATTTAAGTAATTACTTTTTGTTGGAATTTTTTTTTTTTTAATTTTGACTTTATTATTTTTAGATTTTATTATCGGACTTATTTCCCATAAAATATTAATGTCGCCAAATCATCGCCAAAGCTTTTCACGTTTTATCGCGAAGCTGGCGCGAGATTTTGTGTATCGCCACAAATGAGTAAACAAATATTTCAAATGAATTTAAAATTACGCAATCAAGTATTCTTTGATTTTATGATTAGCAAAAAAAAAAAAAAAAAAAAAAAAGTAGAAACGGTTCGTCTTTTTAAAAATATTTTTACTACCTATGTTTTATATTTCTCCCTAACAAATCATACAAAAACAAAATGTATAAATACATTTATGAAAACAAAAAATAACGCCGTATTTTTTCGTTAATTGCATAATATATCTTGTGTATAAAACCAAATTGATATTTGTTATCTACAGTTCAGAACGGTGAATATATATATATATATATATATATAAATTTAAAATCAAATATTAAAAAAAATATATATAGCTTTTTACACTGCACTGAAATAATTCACAACTTTAATTTTAAAGACTAATAAATGGGTATAATTTATATGATATTAAAATTGTTAACAAATCTTTTAATAACTTTTATTCTGTTTTTAGAAACTTTGCTTGAAACAAAAATTAACAAAAAATAAAATTATACAATTTAAAAATTATGTAAATTTTACTTTAATTCCTCATTTTTTTATACAACAACATACATTTTCTTGTCGTCATTGAATACCTTTAAAAAAAAAAAGTTATGCGTTGTGTAATTCGCGTCATTTATTTATTATTTTTAAACATATAAGAAAGGCTCTAATAACAATCCTTCTTTCATTATATATGAATTATTCAGGAGAAATTTTCATTTCTTTATCATCATTTATTAACTCAAAGCACTGTATTAAATAACAAAATACAATAAATAGAGATCCTTACTTTTCATTGCTTCTTCAAATTACACGCTTTTGTTTCTGTCGTCGATTCAAAACCGGAAGCAATTAATTTTGTTTCTTGAGGATGACGCGTTTCTCGTTTAATTCTTTGTTTTAAATACAGTTTAAAATAAATATTACTTGTAACGTAACGTATTATTATTATCTGTTCTATTTTTACATTATTTTGTCATTATCTCATTATAATTCATGATATTTTTATTCAGAGCTAACCAAATTTTTTTAAGGTAAGTTATGCATATTTATTTTGTAGGTTAGGTACTTATTATTTACTTATCAGATTTCGTACTTATTTAATGTTTGTTGATGTGTATTCATAATTTTATAATATATATTTCTCATTTTATAATATTTTCTTAACTTTTTGGTAACCAACTTTATTAGTTTTTATTTTTACAAGTAGATATGTTTATAATGTTAATGCGATATAATTTTGTTAAGTTTAAACTCTATTGTTTTAAAAACAATTTTAGTTTCTTCAATTGCTATGAATTATTATTTTTTCATTTAGCCCTGGCTGATTATTTAGTTAGTATAGGTTTAATGAAATAACTAATTAATAATATATTATTTTCTTTAATGATGAAATGTCATAATATCTTTTAAGTACTTTGTTGATATGAATTTATTTAAGTAATCAATATATTAATTTAAATCTTTTGAAATGATTTTAAATTTAATTTTTTAATTTTATTTCAATAATAATAAGTTGTTAATATAATCAGTTGTAATAGTTTAGTTTATTAGAAATAATTTATTGATTACTCTCTCTTTATAGTGATAAGGATAACAACAGGGCTGGGATTTCAATTTTTTTAGATGGATTGATTAATTTTAGTAAAATTTTAGGCCAAATCGCAAAATTAGCGACCTTGAGATTTGGCGATTTTTTTTGTGGCTCCAACTAAGTGATTAGTCGCCAAATGAGGTAACCCGGGTTTTTATACTCTTCAATGCAATTCACTTCACTTACAATCGCAACACCATTACTTGGCGGACTTTGGCAAAATAATTCTTAACATCAAATCCCAACGGTCCTGTTTTGGGTTTTTTACAAATTTTAAAATTCAAAAATTTTGTGGAATATTTTAAATTTTGCTAAAGTAAATTAATTTTACAGTTCGTACTTTTGTGAAAAAAAAAAAATTATTCCTTTCCCAAAATAGGCTATTATTTTTTTTTTTTTTTTTTTTCAAGTCATAGAAATGTTTATTATCTGTTGTCAAAAGCCGATTTAATTTTTCTATTTTATCAATTGTTTTCATGTGTAATATTCATTGTTGTTTTAATTAACTAGCAAATTGTACCACTACTATACACCAATCATTCTATTTAAAAAACAAAAAAAATTTAAAAGTAGTTTGAAATTTTTAAAAAATATATCATTTTAAATCCTTTTGCGCCAATTCTTCATGCAAATAGTCCTTTATTGTATGTCAGATTTGAATTAAAATAAAAATTAAAAAACATATGAATAAATTGTTCTGAACAATTTATTCATTTGTTTTTCATTTAAAAATTATTTTGGGTTCTTTTTTACCTCCCCAATAATTTATTTGCTTAAAACAGGTTCAAATAAATCGTTCACACTTGACACTAGATTACGAATATGCCTTCTAACCAAATTGTCTGGTACAATAATGGATTTTTAAACTTCAAGTCTTAGAACTCGTCACCCTCTCTTTTATACGAGGGGAAAACGTTACATATGTAACACTTAAGACGTTTTCCGATTTAAAAACCAAAACTATTCTTCACAACACAACAGCAGCATTCCAATCAGCGATTCAATTCTGGCAAAAATGACTGGAGGTGGTATGCTGGTGAAAGGTGTTAATGAAAGTTCCATCCAGGAAAATGACAAGTAATTGGCAGACGCTACCCAAAGACAGGGGGTTAAAACCCGCCAGGTAATGCACAAAAGCCTTGGGAAAAGTTGGGGAATGGAATATAAATTAAGGTTAATGAGAAAAGGCGCCTTATTTCCCCTCTTCTGGTGATGACAGAGTTTTCCATTGTTTGTGTTGGAAATCGCTCGTCGTGGTTGTAGGGATTACTCGTAGTAGTGGCCGTGCATCGTAAAATGGAGGAATTGTTTCAGGTGGCTTACCCTAAGATCGTTACTCCTTCAACGATTGGACTTAAACATGAGTGACAAAATTGGGTTCAGAAAAAAATGAAGGTCGTTATTTGAAGAGTAGGTTGTTAGAAAATTAGTGGATATTTTAAACCATGTTCTGGTCTTTCAGTTTGGTTGCACTGCATACCTTTCTAAATCGCACAGAAACACACAGTTTTGTTGTGATTTAGCAGACGAATATTTCTTTTTTGTAATTTTTGGATATTATTTTAAATAGCATCAATTTTAAAATGCTTTTTTTTTTTTTTTTTATACCGAAGATCGTAACTCTTACAAAGATTGGACTAAACAATGACAAAAATGGTTTCAGAAAAAAATAAAGGTCGTTATTTGAAGAGTAGTTTGTTTGAAATATCAGTGGACATTTTGTATATATTTTTAATCCATGTCTTTGTTTTAACCAAGTACAACAAATTTAATGCCCTTATTTGTTGTACTACATACCTCTTACGATTGCACAAAAAATATACAGTTTTTTTGCAAATTAGCAGAAAAATAATTTTTTTAATGAATTTTTGTAATTTTGGGATAGTATTTATAGCATCAATTTTAAAAAAAATTATACCACTAAGTGCTTACATTGAAATATTTTCAATTTTTTTTATTATTTCTTTGTAATTCCAGATCTTCCTGATATCAAAACGTTCGATTTTAATGTAATCTGCTGATTTCTAGTTAAATTAGATGCTTGAAATGAATGCAATATTATGGTTATAGTATCATTCGGAAATATAGGAAAATAAATGCCATGTAGATTTTATTAATGACTTTTATAAATGAGACTGTGATCATTACTATATACTGTAATGAATGAAACTAACTTGTGCGTTGTTCTTTAAGACTGCAAAACATTAGAAATTTGCAGTCTTAAGTCTTTTCTTAGTCTTTTTTTTTTTTTAATATACATATCTATAAATGTCATTATTAAGTGTATCAAAGATCAAACATTGGTAAAATTCCATTGAATACTTTTTGTGTAATAGATAAATAAAGTTCACTTAAAAACTATAGATTTTTTTTTTTAATCAAAGTATTAATTTAAAAATGAATAATCATGTTTATTCTATTAATTTTTATGAAAATAGATCGGTTATGGTTATTTTTCACATCTCCATGTATATTGAAAATAATTCTTTGTATGTTTAAATAGTTCTACTGTTAGGTATTGAAATATATTAACTAGAACATAATAGTACATTAGTAAGATAAATTAACTTTAATACATAAAAGTTAATACACATTAAACATATAGAAATTTAAAATAAATTAAACTCATATTTAAAAATCATTTTTCATTTTAGCCTAATAAAGATGACAACAGAAATGAAGCCTCATTGGTGTACGCTAGTTTGGTTTACCTAATCCTGTTCCACAAACAAGGAATGGACACAAATCCAAGCACAATCCTCCACCTCGTCGAGACAGAACCGAAAGTATGCTGAAATACAGTTCCAACCTAAAGTCTACGAACAGGCATCATTGTAATTGCTCTGTAGAACTTGTGCTCTGCAAACTTTTGCAAGTTTTCTGTACATTCCACAAAATATTCCACATGCAACTATGTCCTTTTGACCTCAACAAGTTTAAAGGCTTATTTTGATCTCCAGAGCTTGAAATGGAATGGTTGTTCACTTATACAGAACTGATCACTTGGATTCAGAGGATTTCTGATTAATTTGTTTTTGTGGATCTCGAGTATTATGCAACATTTAAAACGTATTGCTCTGATGTATGGCATGGAAAAGTACCACCTTTAAGACTGAATCGTTTGTATTGCCAACAATGGTGTATAAACACCTGAAACTAAACTATTGTGTGTTGTTCTTTAAGACTTAAACACATTGCAAAACATTAGAAATACTACTTTTTTTAATACACATAATCTGTAAATGTCATTGTTAAGTGTACTCAAAGATCAAACATTGGTAAAATTCCATTGAACACTTTTTGTGTGTAATAGATAGATAAAGTTCACTTTGGCTTGAATATCTTCAAGTTTGACTTAATTTATGCATTCAATGTGTTTATTTGCATGTTATTGTGTGAAAAATACTCGGATATGATATTGTAAAACATCATGCCCACTGATTTAAATCTTGTTGTTATATATGTGTGTATTATACATGGATTTTATGTGATGTTCAAATTGGTGATTTCTGATGTTTGTAAAAGATAAATATTAATTTGCTAATCTTACAAAGGAGCTTAACTTTTTACAAAAGCAATTATATCCTTACTTTTACTTCTCAATGTTCATTTTAATTTCCTTTTTTTTTTCCCTAAAAAGTATTCAAATTACATTGATATTTAATACTCAAATTACATTGCATAAATATATGCATATTTACAGCTATAAACCTTTATTTTATGTTCATATTCTTGTAATTTAATTTTAAATGCTTACTCTTTTAATTGTGCTATGCAATTTTATTTCAACTACTGACAGTTTAAGTTTAAAAAATCTATAATAATAACTAATCTTTGAAAGGTAAACTCCATCAATGATTCTCAAATATAAGATTTGTAATGCTCATTTATACAGAAAAGTTTCTATAACTTCAAAAATAAAGTTTAGTAATTAATGCTATCATAATTTAATCAGGTTGACTTTTCAAAAATCTATCTAAAATAGATTTCTATATGTATAAAATACATATCAAAAATATATCAATGCATTATCATAGTTCTATGTATTCAATTTAAAATAGATATTTTGAGAATCTTTGATGTATGTTGATAAATGTGTATTAAAAATGAAGTAATATCTATATTGAATGTAATTGTTACTTGATGTTGAAAATCTTTATCTATTGCAAAATTGTTCATTTTGCTGCTTGCTAATAAGAAATTTTCTGTACAGGCTTATATGCTATATTTCTTGAATGTTAATTAGAGTAATTAATTAAATGTTTCTTATTTATAACTTTTATCACTAGAAGAAAACATATTTTTTATGAAAAATGTACATCTTAAGGTTTCTGTGAGTAATAATTCTTTAATATTTTATGCTTATTTTACTAAGAAATCGAAAAAAAAAAAAATGGACTTTTATTTAGAGTATATTTAAATGCTTAATAAAATATATTAAACTTAACCACAGTTATTTTTAGAAAATATGTGTTTAGTTTTAAAATAATTAAAACTAAAATTTTAAATACAAATATTAAATATGTGCAAAACAAAGTATATTTGATTAACATAGTTAAAAATATTTATAAATCCTTTTATTCTACAATGTAATAATAAATGTTAAAATCACACGAATAAATCTTTAATTAAATCAAGTTGTTGAAATTTTCCAGCATATAAAATTGTTATTGTTCAAGATATTAAATCAGTTAGAATTTTGAAATATGTCTTGAATTTTTTAACATCATAAATAACTCATTTTGTAGTGCTTGGTGTTAGAAAGAAAAATAATATTTACTGCTATTTGAAATTGTTAATATTAATGTCAATTATCTAACTTTATTGGGTTTTTTCAGAAGATATGGTTTAATCATATTTTACAGCTATATTGTTCATTGCTATATCTGTAAACAATGTTGTTATCTCACCTTACTATTATCTCATGTATACTACTGTACATTATATAACAGAAATATCAATATTTTATTTACTATGCTTATTTTCTCTGAATGATAAATAATAAATATATATAATTTAAAAAATAATACAATTTTTTTTTTATTTATGAAATTCCTAATGTGAAATATAAAAACTGATGTTTATGTTATACAAAGTTTCTGTAAGTTAAAAATTTATTAGAAATGAAATGCAGAACATTAAAAAAAAGAATTAATTAGTTAAACAATTATTTATTTAACTGACAAAAAATAAAATTTAAACCAACTATTATTATTTAAATCAATTTCAATAAATAAAGCATTTTACTTTCATAATTTTAAAAATGTATATTTTTAATCTATAGTGTTGTGACTTTTGTGCAGTTATGTATTTTAACATGTTTAGTGTGATTAATTTCATGTTAGTGTATATTTTTTTAATTTCTATTTTCAGTAATTATTTTTAATTATATGTTTCATCGAAAGATTATGTTAAATGTATATTCTGAATTTTTATTTTATATCTTATCATATAACGAAATATAATATGTGTAATAATAGAATATTTTTAATTGTTTCTTCTATTTTATAAGTAGATTAGTCTTTAGATTATGGCTATTTCTAATTATAGGCTACCATGTCTGTAAAGTAATGCAATGTTGCACATTATGTAATTGTGTTTGTGAAACATACATTTTGTATATATACGCATTGGTGTAAAATTGTGAAAAATATCATTTTCTAATAAAATAACTTCAGAAATCTGGAATGTGATCATTGTTTTTTCAACTGCATCTTAATATAACAAACACATTTAAAGCTAAATGGCTTCACATTTTTGAAAACGTGAAGCTAGAAATTAAATAATTGTACTTTTCAACTTATAATATACACTACATTTATGCATATTTTTAAATATTATGTTGTCCCATATGAAATGAACTTTTGAGTACAAAATTTTTAACAAGTCACAAACACAAATGTTGTTTTGTTTCTTATTCTACTTTATTGACAGCAACATCTAGACCAAATCCATGAACCCTTGTGTTCTCAAACAATGAAAAACCGATGAGTAATGATAAAGGCTAATAAAAAATGCAACTTCGTTTTGTCTATGTCCCTAAAATGGCACAAAGACATGGGGCACCCAAAGGGAAAAGTCTAATAATTGTCTACAAATTGTTTCAATATATTTAGTCAAAATATCCCCCATCTACTCGTATATCAATGTATTTCTACGATCGATTACAATTAATTTTTATACCTAGGACACATTTGATTGACAATTCATAAATTTAGTAAAGGCTGTTTAGACATGATTGTCAAAGCGTTTTTACTTTTAAAAACAATTCTAAATATGTAAGGATGTGCAGTCGGTGGGAAATATGTCTGGTGAATATGGCGGATGAGGCATAACCTCAAATATCAAATTGTTCATGTTATAGCTTGTGAAACATCAACTTTTGTGTTACCATGGAGAAGCATAATTTTTTTCGTATCACCAACACTAGATCTGATAACAATATTTGATACATAATATCATTTTGTTCACAGTATTATTGTTGTACTGTTAATTGTTTGACCTATTCTTAGAAAGCTGAATTGAATAACACCCCTTTTATTTCATCAAAGCTTCACCATTGTTTCCCTTGGATCTAAGCTTGGTTTAGGTGTGTGTTTAGTCTTTTTCATCTGCACCTAGTCACTCTGTTGAATGTTTATTGTCGTGCAGTATCCACTTTCCTCATCAAAAAGTAATGATACTGTCTATAGAAGTAACAATTTCTTTGCTGGAAATTCAACGATGTGCAAATCTGTTAATGTTGAATTTCTTATGTATCAACTGGGGGGTTATCTATTATCAACTGTTTCACATTTCCAAGCTCTACATTATATCTCAGAAAACTGTTGCTAATGCTTGCAACAAGATCCACAACAAATTCTCGGATAGCTTTATCTTTTGCTTCCGAACACCATTGCAGAGGACGCTTCAGGTTTTCACAGGATTCATTTTCTAAGTTCAATTTTCTGATTTGAAGCCAATTGTCTCACTGTTGATACATTAGTTGCATCGTTCCATAATGCAGCATGAATATTTCATGTTGCTTCGGTAGCAGAATGTCAAGTTTGTATTCATTCAGAAATTGTATTCATTAGAATCAATGTTTGTTCATTTTCCTTCTATTAGCTCATACTCATTCTATATATCTTGTTCAAAATTTTCAATCGCTCATAAAATACTTTTTATTCATCCACTCATTTTCAAATGTATTTTTTTAACTTGTATGGATGACACTTGATGTTAATACAGTATTTTTAAAATATTAATTCATTAATTAATTTTTATTTTTTTAGATTTAAGTTGCATATATCAACCAATAGATGGCTTAAACTTAAAAAATGAAGGAAAATTATTTATAAAGAACTCCCTGCAATATAGTGAAAAAAAAAAAGTAGTAATTGACTTAATTTTTTTTTTTTTTATATTATTTTAGATTCACTTAAAAATGTCGAAACTTATAAACCAACAAAATATATTTTTAGACAGATCTCGGAATAAGAAACGAATTATATAACATTCTTATTTAACAATATTGGCAAATACACTGAAGTGACTCATAAAATACTGTCGGCCCTCCTTTCGCCCGGCGAAGTGCAGCAACTCGACGTCATGGACTCAACAAGTCGTTGGATCTTTCTGCAAATATTGAGCCCTGCTGTTTAGACGTCCATAATTGTGCAAGCGTTGATGAATGCGGATTTTGGGCATGAACAGACCTCTCGATGATGTCCCATAATGTCGATGGGATTCTATGTCGGGCGATCTGGTGGCCAGATCATTCGTTGGGGAATCCATTAATTAATTGTTGACATGTCGCATTGAAATTTTATCGTTGTTTGGGTAAGTTGAATGGCGGCTGCCAAGTGATCTCAAGTAGCTGGTACCGGCATTTCCAGTCAATGTTCGGTCAGTCCAGATAAAACCCTTCGAAAAATGAATGACTCATCGGACCAGGCCGCGGTTTCCCATTCATTAAGGACCAACCGATATGCTCCGTGCCGAGAGTCGCTGCAACGCGATGTCGTTCTGTCAGTAAAAAGGCACTTGAGTTGGTCTTCTGCTGGAATAGCCAAAAAGCCAAATGTCTCCGAAAAGACAAGTCCTTGCGTCCCATTGATTTCTGCGGTTTATTTGACGCAGTGTTGCTTATCTGTTGAATTTACGACTCTTTGCAGACGTCGCCGGTCTCAGGCGTTAAGTGCAGGCGGTCGACCACTGCGCTGTCCATGGTGAGATGTTATGCCTGAAATTTCATACTCTCGGCACACTCTTGACACAGTGGATCTGGGAATGTTGAATTCCTAACGATTTCAATGGCATGACCCGTAGCTCAATAACATTCCGCGTTCAAAGTCTGTTAATTCCCGTCGCGCGGTCATCATCGTCAAAACCTCTTCACATGAATAAAACAGAAATGAAAGCTATGCGAAAGCACTGCGCATTTATACCTGTTCTACGCGATGCTACTGCCATCTGAAAATTTGCATATTATATCCATGACTTTTGTCACTTCAGTGTATATAGTTTATAGTATATTTTGCTAGTAATAAAAAGTTCCTTTCATTTTGATTTCAACATTTCATTTATTATAATAAATTTGCAGTATGGCTAAGTTGACATGTTTCAGCAAAGTATATCTAATTAGGAAAGGCAATCTGTCTTTTAATCTACTTCGTTCAAAATCCAGCAATTCAATCTCCAAAACTACAAGTAAGACATTTTTCGAACTTGAATCTAGTCTTCATACAAGTAATTGTACCCATTCGATAAATTGTTGATGACTGGCCATTGCGATTCTCAATAGATTTAAACCACTACCTCATTTTCAAGAAATTTCCTAAACATTGACCTATTCGAAAACAAAAATTGGAAGGAAAGCAAGTAAAAAAATACTATTTGCATGTATATTATTTCCTGGATATATTTGCAAATTGGATGAATACATCTTATGAGCCAACAAAAAGAAATGCCAATGTAAAATATGCCCATTTGTCCATGTGATTTTTATATATTTCTTAAGTTAAAAAAAAAAGAATAAACCTTAAGGAAAAGCACAATTATGTATTTCATATCTAAAATAAAAATAAAAAAATCATGCTTTTTTATTACGAGTTTTAAATTGCAAATGGCACAACTATGGTATAAAATGACAGGAAATTATGCACAATAATGAATGACGATATACTCAGTTACATAATTATTAGAACAATGGTTATTACAATGCTAATGTCCAATCGGCGATTTCTATAAGTCAGTGTCAAAAATTAAATTAATTAAACTTATTACCAATAATTTATCGCGAATGAATTAAATCCAAGCACTAGATAATTACAAAAAAAAAAACCCAATTTTTTTCATACTTTATAGAAAAATCATTTCCTATATTATTCCGATAAGCATCATTGTTTTTCGTTGTTTCTGTTTGTCATCATTGTTTTTCGCGATAAATTATTGTTAATTGGTGCAAAAACCCCATGGTGTTCCAAGACTGCCTGCTTACTGGTAGATTTCGAGACAGGAGATGTTTCTTTAAAGGGTAGGTTTGTGTATATACTATATAGTCATATCTATACGTTCTATATCTATACGTTCTATATAGTACCTATATATATATATATATATATATTCTATATATATATATACGTTCTATAGTCATATTAAACCGGCATCAACGGTTTACAGTGGATTCCTAACATTAAACACATACATGGCAACCTACATAGCACCGTAGAGACTCGAACAGGAAACCTGCAGCACCGAGCGCTAGTCACTCGGCCATCAAGCTCAAGATAAATATTACGCATAAAAAAATAAATAATTTAATTAACTTGATTTTTATTCAATTTCAATCCTGACGTAACAATTATGCAATAATGAATAAATAATAGTTTATTTCCTCCTTAAAAAAATTTCACATGAAATAAATCATTTAAGATATTTTAATTCTATGCACATTTTTTAAAAATCCCGGTAAAATTTAACCAATAAGTTTTTGAAACAAACTGCTTTCTACTTTTTTCAATATAAGAGATAAGTGCCTTTTTCTTTCCATACTCGCTTGCAGAGCGATCTATAAAGGTAACCATCCACATTTATTTCATTCTAATAAGTGAGGTAAAAAGAAGCCAAGAAAAACAGGAAGAATCCTTGATGATGAAAGTTGGCTCTTATCAAGTCTGCTCGCCAGCATTAAAAATCAACCTCTAATGAAGAGAAAAGGCTTCTCTTACTAAGCAAAGCAGCGAGAGCAAAACAAAGAAGCTCTCACCACAAACTGGCACCGGGAGAAGCTTTTGACACGTTTAATGTGGGCACTTAAATAATTACCGATAAAATCTTTTAAAACCCCTCCTCTGAAGGTGATATCGGCTCTCTTAATTAAAGGGGCCAAGATCGTGGAACAGTTATTGGCGGCTACGGAATGAAATTTTAACGGCCGTTGCTCCAAAAATGCCGAATTCCTTTACGATGTATTTATTTTTCAGCAGCGCCGTTACTGCAAGATTGGACTCTTTTTTTTATTTAATTTTGTTTAAAATCACTTTTATTGGATGTAAAAAGGTACACAAAAATTCTACAGAATAGCAATACCCAAAGCAATTAAATTCATTTGATTTATTTGGTAATGATCAATATTTATTAATATATATTGCCTCTTGCATGAGTGTTGTCTAATCTGCGATTTCTGTAAGTCAGTTATTGTCAAAAATTAAATTAATTGAACGTATTAAAAATAATTTATCGCGAATGAATTAAATCGAAGCACTAGATAGTTATATCTATTACAAAAACACAATTTTTTTCATACCTTATAGAAAAATTCTTTCCTACATTATTCCGATAACCATCATTGTTTAAGATATTCTTCTTCATTGCCACAATAGCCCCAGGGTGTTCCAAGACTATCTGCTTACTGGTAGATTTCAAGACAGGAGCGGTTTTTTAAGGGGTATGGTTATATATATACTATATATTCATACCTATACGTTTTATATAGTTCCTAAATATATATATATATATATATATATAAAACTAATAAAACGTTATATATATATATATATATATATATGCAGTATATTGTCACGCTCTATAGTCACATTAGACCGGGACCTACGGCTTAAAGTGGATTACTAATATCAAAAACATGGCACAGTAGGGACTCAAATATGAAACCTGTAACACTGAGCGCTAGTCACTCGGCCATCAAGTCCCAAGATAAGTAAATTATTAATTTTTTTAAGCATAATATTTAACTTCATTTTATCCAAGTTCAATAACTGACATAACAATTATGTAAAAATGAATCAATAATATTTTATTTCCTCAAAAAAATCACATGAAGTTAATCATTTAAAATATTTTAATCCTATGCACATATTTTTAAAATCAACAAAATGTAACCAACAAGATTTTAAACCAAACTGTCTTTTACTTATGATCAAAATAAGAGATAAGTGCCTTTTCTTTCCATAATTGCTTGCAGAGCGAGCTAAACTTAATTATTAATAACCTGTAAGTGCAATCTTTCAAGGTAACCATCCACATTTATCTCCAATAAGTGAGGCAAAAGAAGCCAAGAAAAACAGGAGAAATCCTTGATGATGAATGTTGGCTCTCATCAAGTCTGCTCGCCAGCATTAAAAATCAACCTCTAATGAAGAGAGAGGCTTCTCGTACTAATCAAAGCAGCTGAGAGCAAAACAAGAAGCTCTCGCCACAAACTGGCACCTGGAGAAGCTTTTGACACGTTTAATGTGGGCACTTAAATAATTACCGATAAAATCTTCTAAAACTCTCCTCCGAAGGTGATATCGGCTCTCTTAATTAAAGGGGCCCAAGATCGTGGAACAGTTATTGGCGGCAACGGAATGCAATTTTAACGGCCCAGTGCAGCATTCCTTTACGATGAATTTATTTTCAGCAGCGCCGTTACTGCAAGACTGGGCTCTCTCAGTTTAATTTTGTTTAAAATCTGTTTTATTGGATTTAAAAAGGGTTCATAAAAATTCTACAGAATAGCCTGTGTCGAAAGCAATTAAATTTTTTTAAACGTAGTCAAGAAATATGGTAAAGCTAAAAGATAGATGCATAGTGAAACAGTTTTTGTGACAATGTAATACACAGGATAGTTTTAATATCTATTCAAGATCAACCAACATAACATTTAAAAATGAATATTAAGTTTATTTGGCAAATAGTTCTTAACTAGGAAACCACGAATCCATTAGATTACTGGATTTGACTTCGAGAACATATCAAAATCATATGCATTAATTCCTGAGTATTGATTGCGGTTTTTGAAGAACAACATAAATTGCAAATTGTTTTTTTATTACTAAAGGTTTATGCAAAACAAACAATATTTGCATTGACAATAATGAAATTAATAATTTTTGAACCATGCACTTACTAATATATTTCAGGATTATATAATTACTAAGAAAAAAGCATTGATATCATATACTTTTATTTGCTTTAAAAAAAAATGTCTTTAATTTCTTTGAAACATTTAAAAATGTTACTCTGAAAGATTACCCCCACATCTTAGTGGCAAAAGGGCGTTAGCATTAAGATAACCATTGTTCTAATAATACTATAACTCACTTTATCATCATTCAATATACCTGTACATATATCATTCAACTGTCTGTTACTTATTATCAAAATAAAAGATGCCTTTTCTTTCCATACTTGCTTGAGCTAGAGCTAATTATTAATAACCTCAAGTGCAATCTTTTAAGTAACCTTCAACATTTACCGCCAATAAATGAGGCAAAAAAAGCAAGAAAAAACAGTCCTTGATGATGAAAGTTGGTTCTCATCAAGTCTGCTCGCCAGCATTAAAAATCAACCTCCTAATGAAGAGAAGGCTTCCCTTACTAATCAAAGCAGTCGAGAGCAAAACAAGAAGCTCTCACCGCAAACTGGCACCGGGAGAAGCTTTTGACACGTTTAATGTGGGCACTTAAATAATTACCGATAAAATCTTTTTAAAACTCTCCTCCGAAGGTGATATCGGCTCTCTTAATTAAAGGGGCCCAAGATCGTGGAACAGTTATTGGCGGCAACGGAACGCAATTTTAACGACCCAATGCAGAATTCCTTTACGATGAATTTATTTTCAGCAGCACCGTTGCTGCAAGACTGGGTTTTAATTTTGTTTTGAAATCAGTTTTATTGGATTTAAAAGTTCATAAAAGTTCTACAGAATAGCCTGTACCCAAAGCAATTAAATTTCTTTTTAAAAACGCAGTCAAGAAAAATGGTAAATCTAAAAGACAGAGGTAAAACTTGGTTTTTATAAAAATCTAATGCACATAATATGTTGGATCATCTTAAATATATATTATCCATTATTAAATGTTAGTTTTAATAATTTTATTTGGTAGCAGTTCTGAGCACTTATCTAGGAAACTACGAATATCTTAGATGGGGTTGTCATTTTCTGTTTGCATTTGCAATTTTTAAATTCGTAATTAAAAGCATGAAAAGTTTATTTTATTTTAGATAAGAAAAACATAATTGTGCCTTTGTGCTAAAAGTTTTATTCTTTTTTTAACTTATAAATACATAATTTCGTATAGATTTTTATCATATATACATAATTTTCTAAAGAGCTTAAAATTCCAAAGGGCATAACTATGGTATAAAATGACAGGAAATTATGCACAATCGTAATTTTTATTGCTAATCACAAAACCGCAATCAATACTCACGAATTAATGTATATGATTTTGAAATGTTTCATGAAGTCAACCCCTGGTGCAAGATATTCGTAGTTTCTAGATAAGTGCTCAGAACTGCTGCCAAATAAAAATTATTAAAACTAACATTTAATAATGGATATTATATACTTAAGATGAACCATCATATCCTGTGCATTAGGTTTTTATAAAAAAAACTGTTTTACATCTATCTTTTAAAAGCTTTACACCATATACCTTGATTGAGTTTTCAAAAAAATTTCATTGCTTTGGGCATAGGCTATTCTGTAGAATTTTTATAAACCTTTAAATCCAATAAAAGTGATTTCAAACTAAATTAAAATCCAGTCTTGGCAACGGCGCTGCTGAAAATAAATTCATCGTAAAGGGAATTCTGCATTGGGCCGTTAAAAATTGCGTTCCGTTGCCGCCAATAACTTTGTTCCACGATCTTGGGCCCCTTTAATTAAGAGAGCCGATATCACCTTCGGAGGAGAGTTTTAGAAGATTTTATCGGTATTATTTAAGTGCCCACGTTAAACGTGTCAAAAAGCTTCTCCGGTGCCAGTTTGCGGTGAGAGCTTCTTGTTTTACACTGCTCTCAACTTCTCTGATTGGTAAGAAAGCCTTCTCTCTTCATTAGGGGTTGATTTTTAATGCTGGCGAACAGATTTGATGAGAAACCAGCTTTCATCATCAAAGTTCTCCTGTTTTTCTTTTTGCTTGTTTTTGCCTCACTTATTGGAGATAAAAATGTGGATGGTTACCTTAAAAGATTGCACTTAGGAGTTATTAATAATTAGTTTAGCTCGCTATGCAAGAAGTATGGAAGAAAAGGCACTTATCGCTTATTTTTATAATAAGTAAAACTGTCTTATAAAATCATATTGGTTAAAAAATGTTACCAGGAGTTTTAAAAATATAATGCGTAAATTTAAAATATATTAATGATTAATTTCATGTGAATTTTTTTTTAAGGTGGAAATAAATTATTTGTTCATTCTTTTTGCAAAATTGTTACGTCAGTTATTGAAATTGGATAAAATGAAGTTAAGTAAATTCTTTCTTTTTTTTTTTATGCATAATATTTATTTTGTAGCTTGATGGCCAAATGACTAACGCTCGGTGATATTGGTTTCATGTTCGACTCCCAACGGTATCATCTATGTTTTTAATGTTGGGAATCTACTTTAAACCGTATGTCCCGGTCAAATATGACTATAGAGCGTATAGATACATTATATATATAGGCACTATATAAAACGCATAGGTATGACTAGTATATATACAACCTACCCTAAAAAAGCATCTCCCGTGTCGAAATCTACCAGTAAGCAGGCAGTTTTGGAACACCATGGGGCTTTGCGCCAATGAAGAAGAATATCTTAAACTATGATGCTTATCGGAATAATGTAAGAAATGATTTTATAATACATGAAAAAGCAATTTGTATTTTTCTAAATACCTAGTGCTTGGATTTAATCATTCGCGATAAATTACTTTAATAAGTTTAATTAACTTAATGTTTGACTGTGATTAACTTACAGTAATCAGCGATTAGACAAAATTCATGCAAGAAACAACATATATTAATAAATATTGAACATTACAGGTCGTTTCATTAAATGAATTTAATTGCTTTCGGCGTAGGCTATCCTGCAGACTTTTTATGAACCTTTTAAAATCCAATAAAAGTGATTTTAAACAAAATTAAAAGCCCAGTCTTGCAGTAACTGCGCTGTTGAAAATAAATTTATCGTAAAGGAATTCCGCATTGGGCCGTTAAAATTGCCTTCCGTTGCCGCCAATAACTGTTCCAACGATCTTGGGCCCCTTTAATTAAGAGAGCCGATATCACCTTCGGATGAGGTTTTAAAAGATTTTATCGGTAATTATTTAAGTGCCCACATTAAACGTGTCAAAAGCTTCTCCGGTGCCAGTTTGCGGTGAGAGCTTCTTGTTTTTGCTCTCAACCGCTTTGATTAGTAAGAGAAGCCTCCTCTCTTCATTAGGGTTGATTTTTAATGCTGGCGAACAGATTTGATGAGACAACTTTTCGTCATCAAGGATTCTTCTGTTTTCTTGGCTTCTTTTGCCTCACTTGTTGCAGATAAATGTTGATGGTTACCTTTAAAGATTGCACTTAAGAGTTATTAATAATTAGTTTT